>CBVK0100097972.1:0-30079 GCA_900067695.1 Picea abies
TATATATATATATATAAGCTTGAAAAAAATCCCTTTCTTTAAATTCTTTCTAGATTATTAGTTAATATGTTGATGATAATTTAACATGCATAGATATACAGTGATCAATCACACAGAATACACAGAGACACCGATTTTCTTGAGGAAACCCATAAAGGGTGAAAACCTCTTCTTCTTAGGATGTCAATCAATCTCCAACTTTCATGTACATCACAGTCTTTGAGCTCCAACTCAAATATGAGCTACAACCTATGATAGAAAGATACAACTTGCAGAGAGCACCAACTTTCATATTTCTCTAGCACCAGCTCCCAGGTTTTTCTAGCACCAACTCCCAGATTTATTCTAGCACCAACTAGAATTTAGAGGACTACAATCCTCCCTAGCACCACCTTACCACCTTGATTGATTCTTGCAAAAATTTTACTTACTTGCTCTGTATTTGATATGGTCTATTACATATCCAAGTCTCCTCTTCCTTCTTCAGCTTCTATCCTCTATTTTGTTTCTGCATCTTTCTTCTTCTATGCTCTGCTCTGTTTCCTCCAACACATGACTACCTCTATTCAGCTTCTCTTCTTTCTTTTTATGCTCTGTGTTGCCTCTGCATCTTATACACTGCGTCTCTGATCTCCACTTCAAGCACTGCTCTGCCTCTCTACCTACCCACATGCATCACTATTGAAGTAACACCCATTGTTCTATGTTCTGCATTTTATTTCTTACGTCGAGTCTGCTGCCCAATGATCATAGAAACTCTTCATCTTCTCTCGTGGTTATACTGTATCTGTTCATCATTAGTGGCAGTTATCCAAAGATTCTTTGGCTTCTCTGGCTGTTGAAACTCTTCGTCTTCTTTGCCAATTACAACCAGTCAATTATGGCTTCTTTGTCTTCTAATCCCCTTCCTTCATGTGACCACCGGTAGTGACCAAACACCTATTCCAAAGGCGCTTCACGTTCTTGGTCTAGCGAGCACTAACTCCTTTTTCCGATATGACCTTGGGCGATTAACTTCACATTACCACGTGATTTTGGGCATGAGCTCTCTTCTCATTAGCCCGCTGTCGCATGTGACCTCAGGATACATGATTGTGGTTTAGGATTAACTGCTTTTCTCCCTGCAATCTACCTCCAGCTACCACGTACTCTTTCTCTGATACTGTGGTTTCAATTGTGGTCTACCTTAAGAAAATTAACTTTTGAGAAACTTTTGATCCCACAATCAGGAGCGATCGTCGATCTCGTGATCTCTGACAAATTCCCTCGATCAACAAATCAGATCTCTTGTATTTTCCTGATTTATTTCCTCCGTCCACGTGTCATCCTTAGTCTCAATGACCAAGTGACATGTGGCCCTCCAAACCAATGGACGAGATCGATTTTGACTTTTGGGCTTCAAGAGTCTTGATTCTCAAACTTCGCTTGCTCCAGGAGAATTTCACTGGGATTCCATGATCCAACGACACATGTCCCTTTCTGGATCGACAATCACAATCCCTTCAGGTATTTGGGATTCATAAATCTCAAATTTTTTACCTTTCAACCTTCCTTTTCTTTTTCTTGGAGCTGAAAATCCACTGACGCATGTCCCTTTTTGGATAGACGGTCAAGATCTCCTTCGGGTCTCCGAACTTCAGAGATTTCAAATCTCAACTTCTCGTTTCTTCTGAATGGATATCTTCCGAAATGGAATATCTGCTGACATATGTCCTTCTCGAATCAATGGTCACAATCTCTTTAGGTATTCAGGGTTCGACAATCTCAACTTTCCAACCTTTCCTCCTTCCTTTTCTTTTATTCGGAGTTAGCAATAGAATGACATGTGTATCTCAAAATTAGACGGTTGAGGTTGAATTTGGGTTTCTAGGGTTTGGGAATATCAACTCTCAACTTTCTTTTCTCGCTTTTCCTGAACTGCATAGGTTTATGCCATGCATCCTTCTAGCAATCGATGGTTTGGATCTTCTTCGGGTATTCAGCGTTCGGGACTTCAGGACTTTAGGCTAATTGCTGGTGGTAAAACTCTTGGAGTGACGTCACTTACTTACATCACTTGATGATGTGTCATGAGCCTAGTAGTTGCCACGTGTCACTCGGATTTGTGATTTGCACGTACCTGAAATTTCGAATCAACTTGACACTTGTCATTATTTGATTGCACTGTGTTTCCTTGCTGACATAGGCTTGCTGATGTGGATCCTCATTCACTTTGGGACTTCGGGTATTTTGAATTTTCAAGTCGCCAATTCTTCCGAAGTGAGAATCCCTTAACAGTAACCTCCTCGCAACTTTTAGACCCAAACTAAATGTTGTTCGTCAATCATGTTATTAGATGGGCAGCTTGATATTTTTGCGATTCTTCTTTTCTAGTTTATCCTGTCTTTCCACTTTAGAATTATCTGACGACTACCATTTACTCCGTCTCTCAGGCTCTCTGGACTTCGGGTTTTTCAAGTCTCAAACTAAATAATCCTCGAAGTGATTTGCTCCGGATTATTGGATCGTGTGCCACCTATCAGTATTAACAATGGATGGTCCCTACTTACTTCGGGGCTTTGACAAGTCCTCTCTCCTATGCTCATCCAAAGGATTAACCTTCGTGCATTTATTTCTAGATCCAACGAATGTTGATCCTCGATGCTTAGATCCAACAGATCATATCTATACTTCTCCTCTGCACTTCCTCTGGTCACTAGACATTGATCTAACAGTCATTAGGTATTCAGGATTGGTGATCCAATGGCCACTGTCGTTCTTTCTCCTGATATTTTTAATATCTCTGAATTAGAAGGTTTTCTAAGTGTTCAAACGTCTTGAACTTTTCTCCTCCTACAAGTCCGTCTCTTGGACCTCGGCTGCATTTCTGGAAAGCACAAAGTGCTATCTCTTTTGAGCTTTGATCTCTGCATATTGTTCGTTCCTCCTCCTGAGATTTTGATTCCTTCTGCTCCACCTTTTGTTCTTTCCATCAATGACAAGCACACTCTTCCTGTAAACATGCCAACAATCTCCCCATTTTTCATTGATGACAACCTTAACAAGATTCTTAGATCTCCAACTGTAGCATCCAGACCACTCCTTTTCTCCCCCTTTTACATCAATGTCAAAGAAAAAATGCTCCCCCTAAGTTTTTGCAATACTTTTCTGGAGGTATCAGATATTCAATCAACACATACTTCCCCTGACCAAATAGATTGTTTTAACTTGATAATAGGGGCACGCCCAACTTCTGGCGTAGATACTCAAACTGAGCTTTTGCAAGTGGTTTAGTGAAGATATCAACAATTTGATCTTTGGATGGAATATAATGAAAATAAACAATGGTGTTGGTCACCTGTTCCCTCAAGAAGTGATACTTGATGGGTATATGCTTGGTCTTGGAGTGAAATACATGATTCTTTGACATGCTAATTTCACTAGTATTATCATAGTGGATTGGGATTGGTGCAGTATATTTTACCTCCAAGTCTACAAGTGTCTGAATCATCCACAATAATTGAGTACAAAAAGTGGCAACTGCAATGTATTCAACTTCTGTAGTTGATAAGGAAATGGAACCTTTCTTCTTTCTCAACCATGCTACAAGGGAATCTCCTAAGAAGAATGAAACTTCGCTCATTCTTTTCATTTCATCCACGTAGTTAGCCCAATCAACATCTAAATAGAATGATAGTTGAAAATTTTGATTCCTAGGATACCATAGGCCATATTTCATTGTTCCTTTCAAGTATCTGAATATTGTTTTGACAACTAACAAATGAATCTATTTAGGTGCAGCCTGATACCTTCCTACCATGCCAACAACATGCATTATGTCTGGACGGGATGTTGTGATGTACAATAGGCTGCCTATTATAGACCTATATGAACTCTGACCAACATCTGGTGAGTCATCATCCTTGCTTAACTTGCATCCAGTGACCATAGGTGTGCTCATAGGTGTAGATTCTTCCATTTGAAACCTTCTCAACATTTCTCTTAGATATTTCTCTTGAGAAAGAAATATTCTGTCAGAACTCTGAGTAATTTATAGACCAAGAAAAAATATAGCTACCCTATCATAGACATTTAGAATTCAGACTGCATGGCAGAAGAAAACCATTGTACCAATGAAGCATTATTTCTCCCGAAGATGATGTCATCTACATAGACCAACACAATGAGAAAATCATTACCCTATGTTTTTATATATAGATTGTTGGCAATTGTTCCTCTCTTGAACCCTTTGTCTTGAAGATACGTATCCATTCTATGATACTAGGAATGAGGAGCTTGTTTCAACCCATATAAGACTTTCTTTAGCTTGCAGAAAAAGTCAAGGTTATCTGATAGTTGGAAACCCTCTGGTTGTTCCATATAGAATTCTTCTTTTAGATCTCCATTTAGAAATCTGACTTGACATCCATTTGATAGACTTTAAATTGTTTATGACAAGCATAGGCAAGTAACATTCTAATAGCTTCTAATCTTGCTACGGGAGCAAATGTTTCATCAAAATCCAGTCCTTCTATTTGAGCATATCCTTTGCAGACCGATCTAGCTGTATTTCTTACAATATTTCCTTTCTCATTCATATTATTTTTATAGACCCATTTGTATCCTACTACATTTTTATTTTTTGGCCTAGGAACAAGTTCCCAAGTGTCATTCTTTTCAATCTGGTCCAGTTCCTCATTCACTGATTTTAACCAATTTACATCTTCACTAGATTCATTGAAGTTCTTGTGTTCCACCATGGATATGAAGGCTATATGTGATTGCTTGGTGTCTTTGATTATCCTCCTCCTGGTTTGTACACCTTTGTCTTTCTCACCAATTATTTGACTTTCAGAATGATTCCTTTGAGTAATTCTGGAGAAAGGATTTGATGTTGATTGTTGTCCTGACTCTTCTTGTCTGGGTGTCTCTTCTCCACCTGATTCATCATCTTCTTGTGACTCTAAGATTTGTTGTTCTTCATTTTCATTATTCTCATCATCTTTTTCATCTGTCTTAGTGCTTATTATCTATTGATCTTTTACAGGAGCTTCTTCATCAATTCGAACATCAATACAGTATACTAATTTATGCATTATTTTGTTAAAGCATCTTTATCCTTTACTGTTCGTTGCATATCCTAAGAAGATACCTTCATCATCTCTACTATCAAATTTTCCCAGATGATCATCATTATTTTTTATGTAGCATTTACTTCCAAATACTTTGAAGTGTTTGATGGATACAGGCCGACCAAACCACAACTCATGTGGAGTTTTATCATTGTTCGGTCTTAGAAGTGCTTTGTTCAAAATATGAACAATTGTGTGAACATCCTCCACCTAGAAGGTTTGTGAAATGTCCCTTTCATTCATCATATCCCTTTCCATCTGTTGAACTGATATGTTTTGGCGTTCTACAACTCCATTTTGTTGAGGAGTAGCTGGAATAGTATATTCTCTTTTAATTCTATGTCTTCCACAGAATTCTTTGAAATCTCTTGAAATAAATTATCCTCCTCTTTCTGAGCGAATGGCCTTTAACTTCCTTCCTATCTGATTCTTGGCTAATGGCTTAAACATTTTGAACTTCTCAAACGCATCAGATTTTTCTCTCAAAAAGGAAACCCACATACGTCTGGAGAAGTCATCAATGAACAACATAAAGTAACGTTCTCCTCCAGTTCCTTCCTTTCGTGATGGTCCACACAAATCCATATGAACAAGTTGAAGCGGTTTCTCTGAATATGTGAAACTCTTCGATTTGAATTGAGCACGAGTCAGCTTCCACATTTGGCAAGACTCGCATATAGAGTTATTAGGCTTAGATATTTTTGGAAGGTCTTTAACAACACCTTCATTATTCAGTTTGACAATATGATCAAAATTTAGGTGTCCAAGCCTTCTGTGCCATAACCAACTTTCATCAATTTTGCTTAAATGACATTTCTCCTTATCTTCCTTCAGAACTTATACATTGTTTTCAGTTCTAGCCCCTTTTGTAAGCAGCTCTCCTGTGTTTACTATCTTTATTCTATAATTCTTGGCAGTGAAAGTGACTTCACATCCTCTATCACATATCTGACTGACACTAAGAATATTATGCTTTAAACCATCAAAAAATAATACATCTTGATCTTTGCTTCTTCCATTACTTAATTTTACTACACCTTTACCTCTGATCTTTCTTGGAGCATAATTTCCAAATGTCACACTCCCTTATTTATATTCCTTGAGTGATAGGAACTTACTTTTGTCACCTGTCATATGACTGGAGCATCCATTGTCAATATATCAGGAGTATTTTTATCTTTGAGATGACAACACCAATCCACACTTGTTATCTTCATTCTTCTTCCAAACCTTGGCGTTTTAAGCTCTATGATTTGAATCTGTCTTATAGTTCTTTAAGTGACAGTCTACAACTTTATGTCCATAATTATGGCAGATGTAACATTATGGTTCATTGAATAAAGGATCATAACGATTGTTATGCTTATTCTGCGTCTTTTTCCCAGCCATCACATGATTTGCAGTCTGTGGTTGTTTGTAACTTGGCTATCTCATTCTTTGTTGAGATAGGTATTTATTCCTTGGTTGTCTTGATTGCTCATGTATAAATCTTAGAGAACAATTTACATCTTTGTGGCCAAAGTTAGAGTAGTAAAAACAATATCCATAGAAAAAATATTTGTACCTGGAAAATGGTTGTCTTCTTTGAGCAAATTGATTTCTTCCATGCTAATGATTTCCTTGAGCAGAGAGTCTATTACTTCTTTGTTCTTCAGATTCAGTTCTGGTAGCTTTTCCTTCACTCCTCCTTGGTGATTGATTCTCTTCCTTTGTTTATGCAGGTTTGTTGTTGTCAGTAGTTGTAGATTTGACAAACTTGATGGATTTTGTGTTGCTTGGCTGACCAATACTTGATCCCTCTTCATATCCCAAACTAGTTTCAACTTTGAATTCCTTTGCTTATTCAAAATGGAGGCTAATCCTTCTGAGGATTTAATACCTGTCAGATTCTGATGATATAATGCCTAAAATTTCTCTAGATCTTTTCTGACAGTCACTACTTCATCTTCCAATTTTTCACCTTTTGTTTCAGCTTCATTCAATTGTTGTTTGAGGATGTATTCAATACTTTTAGCTTCTTCTAACTTAAACTTCAACATATTAATTTCTTCAGATGGTTCCTTACATGTTTTCTCATACCTGAGCAGTAACTATTTTACTTTTCTTTTCTTTTATCTGAGTCTATCAATCTCTTCCATGGCACTGACAAGTTCTCCTTCAAGATCTACTTCTGCTTCACAGTCAGCAAACTCACTTCCTGTATCTTCAGTGTTTAGATATTCTAAATATATTAGCATGATATAATTTATTTTATCTTCAATAGAAGAGTCATTGTTTTCATCATCTGAGGGATCATCATTGTTGTTTACACAAAGGATTTTCTTCTTAAAATTATTCTCTTTATAGACCTTTTTGTGTTTGTGCTTCTCTTCATCATCATATGTCTGATCCTTTCTTTTGTGAGGACACTTAGATGAAAAATGACCTATCTTACCACAATTGAAACATTTGAAGGGCAATTTACCTTTTTATTTTCTTGATCCTTTCTTCAGTCTTCTCACAAAATTTGCTTCAATCTCATCTATATCGGAGTCTGTGTTTTTCTCTACTTTAAAAGATGCCTCTCTTGTAGTGGATTTACCTTTGGTGATTCTCATTTCTTAAGCAGTTAGGGTTCAAAGAAGTTGATCTAGTGTCAATTTTTTGAGAGCAGTTATTTCCTCTGTAGCAGAGACCTTTGAGTCAAATCTATCAGGAAGAGATCTTAATATTTTTCTGTACTAGAAAAGAATCAACTATCATTTCACCTAGGCATTTCATAGTGTTGACAAGTTCTTCTATACATAAGAAATACTTACTGATAGTTTCGTCTTCATCCATCTTTAACTTCTCAAACTTCATTCTATGAGTCTAAAGTTTTGCGTCTTTCACCTTTTCATCACCTTCATAACTACTTATCACATAACTTTTGTTGAATCACAGTGCATGACTTTGACAAACTCTGCTTCTCCAATCCCACTCAGAATAGTGTTCATAGATTTAGCGTTGAAGTTGAATTCTAGCTTGTCATCCTTATTAGATAGTACAACTGGCTTTAAATAACCATTCTCTACCACATCCCAAACATCTGCACCTAAATCCATTATGTAGGTTCTCATCCTAACTTTCCAGAAGGCAAATTTTGTTCCATTCAACAAGGTAACCTTAGTGGTTGAAGTTCCTTCATGAATTGTCATCTTTAAGATTAATGATCTACCTTTAATTAAAAGGAACCTTCTCTGATACCAATTGTTGGAAATATAACTAAGAGGGGGGGGGGTGAATCAATTATATATATAATCTTGAAACTTTTCCCTTTTTTTAAATTCTTTCTACATTATTAGTTAATATGTTGTTGATAACTTAACATGCATAGATATACAATGATCAATCACACAAAATACACAGAGACATTGATTTTCCTGAGGAAACCCATAAAGGGTGAAAACCTCTTCTTCTTGGGATGTTAATCAAGCTCCAACTTTTATGTACATCACAATCTTTGAGCTCAAACTCAAATATGAGGCTAAAACCTCTGATAGAAAGCTACAACCTACAGAGAACACCAACTCTCATATTTCTCTAGCACCAACTCCCAGTTTTTTCTAGCACCAACTAGATGGAAGCAACAACTCCCAGATTTCTTCTAGCATCAACTAGAATTTAGAGGACTACAATCCTACCTAGCACCACCCTACCACCCTGGTTGATTCTTGAAAAACATTTACTTACTTGCTTTGTATCAGATATGGTCTATTACAGCTCCAAGTCTCTCTGCCTTCTTCATCTTCTATCCTCTATTTTGTTTCTGCTTCTATGCTCTGCTCTCTTTCCTCCAATGCACGACTACCTTTGTTCAACTTCTCTTATGCCTTTTTATGCTCTATGCTACCTCTGCATCCTATACATTGCGTCTCTGATCTCTAGTTCAGGCACTACTCTACCTCTCTGCCTACCCACATTCATTGCTATTGAAGTAACACCCATTGTTTTCTATTTTGCATTTTTTTTATTACGTCGAGTCCTCTGCCAGATCATCATAGTAACTCTTTGTCTTATCTGGTACTTATACTGTATATTTTCATCATCAGCGACAATTATCCAAATATTCTTTGGCTTCTCTAGCTGTCGAAACGCTTCGTCTTCTCTGTCAGTTACAACCAGTCAATTATGGATTCTTTGGCTTCTAAGCCCCTTCCTTCATGTGACCACCGATGGTGACCAAAAGCCTATTCAAAAGGTGCTTCGCGTTCTTGGTCTAGCGATCGCTATCTCCCTTTTTTTGATATGACCTTGGGCGAGTAACTTCACATGAAAACGTGATTTTGGGCGTGAGCTCTCTTCTCGTCACCCCACTCTCGCATGTGACCTCGGGCTACATTCTTGTGTAAGTGAACGATTGTAGGCGCATCTAATAGTGGTTTGGGATTAATCACTTTTCTCCCCACAATATACCTCCAGCTGCCACATACCCTTTCTCCGATACTGTGGTTTCAATTGCAGCCTACCCTCAGAAAATTAACTTTTGAGCAACTTCTGATCTTGCAATCAAGCATGATCCTCGATCTCGTAGTCTCTAATAGATTCCCTCGATCAATGGCTCAGATCTCTTGTCTTTTCCTTCCTTATTTCCTCCATCCATGCACGATCCTTAGTCTCAACGACCAAGTGACATGTGGCCCTCCAAACCAACGGACGTGATCAAATTCTCCTTTGGGGCTTCGGGAGTCTCGATTCTCAAACTTCACTTACTCTCGAAGCATGTCACCTAGAGTCCACGATCCAATGATGCGTGTCCCTTTTTGGATTTACGGACACAATCCTTTCGGGTATTCGAGGTTCGAAAATCTTGACTTTCCGACCTTTCAACCTTCCTTTTATTTTTCTGGAGCTGACAATCCACTAATGCATGTCCCTTTTTGGATCGATGGTCGAGATCTTCTTCGGGTCTCCAGACTTCAGAGATTTCAAATCTCAACTTTTCATTTCTTCTGACTGGATATCTTCCGAAATGGAAGATCTGCTGACATCTGTCCTTCTCAAATCAATGATCACAATCCCTTTGGGTATTCGGGGTTCGACAATCTCAACTTTCCAACCTTTCCTCCTTCCTTTGCTTTTATTGAGAGTTATCAATCGACTAACGCATGTCTCTCAGAATCAGACAGTTGAGGCTGAATTTGGGTTTTCAGGGTTTGGGAATCTCAACTCTCAACTTTATTTTCTCGCTTTTCCCGTACTGTTTTTCCCCAAACTGCACAGATTTCTGCCACGAATCCTTCTAGAAATCAATGGTCTGGATCTTCTTCAGGTATTCGATATTCGGGACTTCGAGACTTTAGGCTATTCACTAGTGGTAAAACTCCTGGAGTGACATCACTTAATTGCGTCACTTGATGATGTGTCATGAGCCTAGTAGCTACCATGTGTCATGAGGATTTGTGATTTCCACATACCTGAAATGCCGAATCAACTTGACACTTGTCATTATCTTATTATGCCATGTGTACTTGCTGACGTAGGCTTGTTGAAGTGGATCCTCATTCACTTCGGGACTTTGGGTATTTTAACTTTTCAAATTGCCAATTCTTTCGAAGTGAGAATCCCCGAATAGTAACCTCCTTGCAACTTTTAGACCCGAACTAAATGTTGTTCATCAATCATGTTCTTAGATTGACGACTCGATCTTTTTGCGATGCTGCTTTTCTAGCTTATCCTGTCCTTCCACTTTAAAATGATCTGACAACTTTCTTTTACTTTGGCTCTCCGACTCTCCGGACTTTGAGTTTTTCAAGTCTCAAACTAAAGAATCCTCGAAGTGATTTGCTCCAAAGTTGTGGATTGTGTGCCACCTATCAGTCTTGACAATGGATGGTCCCAGCTTACTTCGAGACTTTGACAAGTCCTCTCTCTTACTCTCATCCAAAGGCTTAACCTTCGTTCATTTATTTCTGGATCTAACGACTGTTGATCCTCAACGTTTAGATCCAATGAATCAGATCTATACTTCTCCTCTGGTCACTGGACGTTGATCTAATGGTCATTGGGTATTCAGGATTGGTGATCCAACGACCAATTTCGTTCTTCATCCTGAGCTTTATGATCTCTCTGACTTAGAAGGTTTTCTAAGTGTTCAAAGGTCTCGACCTTTGCTCCTCCTGCGAGTTTGTCTCTTGGACCTCGGCTGCATTTCTGGAAAGCGCAAAGTGATATCTCTTATGAGCTTTGATCTTTGCATATTGTTTTCTCCTCTTCCTGAGCTTTCTCTTCCTTCTGTTATTTCCATCAATGACAAGCACACTCTTCCTATAAACATGCCAACATAATCTTGATAACTTTATCTCTTCTAACAAATTTTAATTGATTAGTTCGCTCAAGGCCAATCACTAGAAAATTGAATTTCCCTATAGGAGAGGATGTAGTGAAGATTGAGAGAGAGTTAGTTCCGAGTACAATAAAAAATGGTTGACATACCTACAATTGTCAAATCTTAAGAAAATATCATCCCTTTATGGTACATACAAGTTGATTGCCCCCACTTCAAAGTTATAAAAATATAAGATATATGGTGAAAGGAAATTCATAAAAATGATTGCCCCCATTTTGTCCAAAGAGATGATGAAAGGAAATTCATGAAATGATTGCCCTCATCTCAGTAAAATGCAAAAATGATAATTGAAGTGGTGAAAGGAAATTCAATGGGAGAGGTAGATAACTTCACCGGGGTACTGAACAGACTCGCTGGTAGTGAAGCAAGATCTATTATATCTGTAAAGTTGTCACACATGTATAAACATACTATGGTAGTTAGTTCTCTTTATCATAATATCTACATTCTAAACTGACAAGGGATTCCCTAAATAAATAGTTAAATTTATTGTGCCTTGATGCGAACGAAATCAACCTAAGTCTGATACTTTAGTTAAAGTTGTTTTGATTATCTTAAGCAAATCTAAACTTAGTTTCAAGAAAAGTCAATTTATTAATAGCCTAACTTGAGGTAAATAACTGATTATGTTTTGAAAGCTTTCCAAGACTCGGTTGAAGTCCGATTTTTCTCTTCATGATTCTTCTTTTCCCTAAAGGGTGTTTCCTAGAAAGACAATGATGAATCCATTTACCCAATAAAGACACTTGGTCTACTATTCTTCCACGCCTCACTAGCCAGATGGATCCTATGTTGGAACATTTATAATTCTTTAACCTTGAACTTTAAACCCAAAAAATCTCTGGTTAAATAGTAACAAGGCGTGTCTAATATTCATCATTGATGAAGTTCCTCAGATTGATCTGAAGATCCTAAGCCCTTCAGAATTGTGGAGCTGCCTGATTATTAAAGTAACCAAATCACTAAAGGTCGCATCGGAGATTTGCGCTTTGGGCGTTTTGTCGGGTCTTAACTTTAAAAGTCTCGATACCCAAAAAGTGTCTGAAGGATCCTAGTCATAGTACACGTGTACCTTTCTGAGTCTCCCTTGGATTGACATGTGTCATCCATTTCCAATCTTTTTGGCCAAAGATTCGTACGAATCTAAGTAACGCGTGGCACCCCCTCATTTTGACGCATCACCTAAAATGACGTCACCCTTGACACATCACTATCGGAAATAGCCTTTCGAAATTATAATGACAAGCTAAATTGCAAATCCACAAAGTGGCAAATTGATGAAGTATTAAATCTTAATCAGTTAAATTAATCTCGGTTAAAATACAGTTAATAACTTCTCACTTCAGAAGTTCAGACGTTTATCATCCATCACATCTTGAATTATCCGAATTCAGAACCTCCGAAACATTTCAAACTTAAAGAAGGTTAATTGAAGCTAAAAAATGATTATCTTGTAATTAATCTTTCGCGGTTTCGCACTTCAGGAATTTTATCTCAAGACACTGTTAAAAACTCTAAAGTCTGAATACCCAAAACCACTTAAATTTAAACACGATTAATTATGTTTTAAACTAGATTATCTTGTAATTAATCTTTTGCAAAATCACGATTCGAGAAATTTCAAAATTGTTTCATCCAAGAGTCTCGATCACAAACCACCGATATTAATGGCATTAATCACAAATCTATGGTAATGCTTCTAATGTGGATTGCAGATCACCAGCTAGATCTTCTCATTAAGGTAAAGTAATTTATCATCAGTAAAGGTATTCTAAAATTGATACGCCTAAGGTGAATAAGAACGCCTTATTTTGAATTCCATTTTCATTCTCGTAGAACAACAAGATTTAGCCAACTAAGAACCTCACGCATTCTCCTGTAACAGGTAACCCAAATCCGGTTTCATCAATATCATGACACCATGAAAGATGGCCAAAGCAGCTGGTGAAAGCGCAAACCCGAACACATATGTTCTCTCAAACACCTCACCGAGAGTCATCGATACTGTAAAATCATGGATAGAGGTGTTCAACATTCTATAGCACGAGCTGATAAATTTCCCAGAGGATTCATGTGATGAAGTGACTAAAAATCATGTGAATAAACTCAAATATATAGCTCAGTCAAAGCTTCACAAAATAGTTGCACGGCCAAGGCTCATGCCGTATAACGACATGATAGATTGGGCCCTAGAGAACATCGACATTTCAACCAGGAGCATTTGCAATTCACAGAAGGTTGTTGTTGGGTCTTTTCAACCAGAGCATATACAAGTAATGTATAAATTATCCCCCATTTTTAAATATAGTTATAACGCTACATTCATAATGGAGTTTGACAAGCAGGAGTGCACACAATATGACAAAAAATACCCTGATTTAATCAAAGATTGGTGGGGGCACCCTGAGAAATTCATATCTGACACTCACGGCATATATGACACAACATCATTAGACGCCCATATGATTTATGTGGCTATGATGCTATGTAGGATATTCGAGAAAAAATACTCCTCTCATTTCCCATTGGCATGGGTACCAATTATGCATGAAGTGGCTGAGGGCTACTCTTTCAACTGGGCCAAGATGTTATTAGATAACCTGGCTAAGGAAATCACAGGGTATCAATTGGCGAAGTCCAAAGGGAAACCTGCCCCTTTTCACATGTCAGCATACATGATGGATGCTCTTTGTTTTATGACTCCTTTCCCTCTAATGAGATGGAGTTGGACCCCAACCAACACCGAACCTATCCATTTCTATCACTCCAAGCTGTGGGAGGATAAAGAAAAAGATTTATTTTACGAAATCTATCATTATGTACTGGTGTCGATTCATATCGCCCTATACGGTTGCCCACCTCCCAGAATTTCAAACAAAATCATGGAAAACCTAGGTAAAATAGTAGACTAGTATATTGAGGAAAACTTTTCCTATATCAGGGATTTTGGGTGTTCGGTTCCCCCACATGCTCTCCCAAAGTTTTTACTAGATCGATTGGTATGCTGAGAGGTGGCTTATCAGTATGTAACAGAGGGCATCAGTAAAGAATTGAAAGCGGCCTAGAAAAAGGTCTGGCCAACCTTTCCTTTTCAGGTTGGTATTTTTTCGTTGTTAGATTTCAGCCATTCGAAAGTAGAGGCTAGGGCTCTAAAAGACATCAATTTAGTTTCTATTGAGTTTAAAAGGAGTGATCCCCAGAAGATCGTGGAAGCTCACCTGGATCAATACAATTTAAGGAAGTATGTGCATGAGATTTCCCCACGGGATGAGATATTCAGGGGAGCCAGGTCATATGAGGAAGTATTGAGTAGAGTCTGAACTCTACCTCCAGATCAACTAGCCATTTTCTACAATTTTCAAAAGCAAAGAAAGAATAGTTTGCCAAAGGTATTACAAGGAGAGCCAATAACACCTTCGTCTACCTAGGAATCTACACCTCAGGATTTGGAGGTAGGAAGTTCCGACAAACAAAGTACTAAGAAAAGCCCAAAGAATGTCAAAGTCTCAATGCAAGAAATGGAGACTTCATTAACAAACCCACCCGGTACTCAAAAAAAGCTCAGTTTGAAGATTTTCTAAAAAAGGGAAAGGATACATCATTTTCTACACCAGACAAACAGGCTACTATAGCAACAGAGCAACAACTGTCCACAAATATAGGTAGCCCCATTATGTCATTAACACCTTTACAGTCAAGTTGAGGAAATCCCAATTCTGAAGTCATATCTATAGAGGATCTTACTCTGATTTCAGCCGAAGAAGTGCCTCCTTTAGACTTATTTTTCAGTAAGAAGAGGAGGGACATAGTTAATAGAGAAACGCATTAGAAAGATGGTGCAACAGTCAAAACTAAAATAATGTTATATGATGGATAGGGCCTAGATGATTTAGAATTCTCTAAGAAAATGACAGGTTCATTAGGTGCCTTTGCCATGGCCAGTCAATATTTAATAAAAAATCTAGCTGAGCAGTTGAAACAGAGGAACCTGTTGGTAAGGCAATTACAAGACCATGAAGACCGTGGAATAGGATGTAAGAAATCAGATGAAAAAAGAATTTGAACAAGTTAGAGCCTATCACAGACATCAAATCCAACAACTGAAGACTAACCTCAATGAGCTCTGTCAAAATTCACAGGCCAATAGAGAATTGGCCACTCAACAGGAAGAATTAATCAAGAAACTACAAGCCAAGATAGACCTGGCTGAAGGTACAACAATAGAGATGGAAGCTTTCCAAGCTCAAGCATTGGAAGTACATGAAAAGCTAGAAACAACCCAGCAATATATTTTTACAAAAGTGGAAGCCATTCAAAATTGTTATAGGGTGGTAGACCTTTCCATGAATAACATTTAAATTAAATAAAGAGAATCTCATTCGGCTCAGTCTATGTTTCAAGAGGCTATATTACTAGTACCAAAAGATGATGTGTCAGAGGTTCCCTAATTGTCTCTTTCTAAGCAAACCAGAGGCGACATAATTTTGAAGGCTTGGGAAACGAATATGGTCAAAAGAAAAAGATTGGCTAGAGAGGTAAATGAAGCTTGTATAGAAGCATTATCTTCACTAGACAAAGGGATACTTGATGTTGAAGGAAATGGTATCTCTGAAGCCTTGGGGCAGATTGACATAGCAAAGAACCAATGTAATTCTAGGACAAGTAGAGAAGAAGCCATGACAACCATCCAACAATTGAACCAAATTGATATTATCCAAATAAACAAATGGATAGTAAATCCAAGATTGCAATTACATGCCACTTCTTTAGGAGCAAATAAGATACAGGAAAGGTTTCCTCAGGTAGAAAAGAAGCTATACATTTTTTAAGCAAATGAAGCAACCGAACTTTCCAGGTTGGTAGTATAGCTAGTGAGTAGATGCATCCAGTGTGTCGAATATGGGAAAACAAACACATCTGGAAACAAGTAAGACAACATGTACATACTATTCATACATGTCACGATCATATGCCAACTGTCTCCAGGCTAAAGGATGAGGAGACGAAGTGTCTCTGTCAGTAGACGAAGAGACAGAAGAGGACACTAATGGAACTTTTTAGTTTTGCATATTGTAATATTTACTGTTTTTTAAATTATGAGAAGTCCAACCATTTTGGGTTGAGACCATTTTGTATAAGTACATAGATTGAAGACTTATTTTAGGTTGCTTCTTGCTAATTGTAATAGAGAAAACTCTCCTTAAAGAGTATTAATACAAGTGCAGACAAAGATTCCAAGTTTTGTTAAATCTGGGTTATGTGTTTCTTTGTTTTTTTTTTCCATTTCTCAAACATTTATTTATGTATTCCTAGATAAATGTTTGATTTCAATTTAGTACAACAACTACTGCAATATTATCGTATCATTAATTTATTAAGTAAGCAGCTTTCCCTCTGCATTTACTATGAGTAAATCAAGACTTGCTTGCTGCGTAGATTCCTGCATTTTACACTTTATTCAAGGTTACACTATCTCTTCTCTTCTACTGCAACAAAATGGGACTCTTCAGTAATTGATGCCCTGCTTTGTTTCACAGTTTTGTATCATTCTCTCGCTCCACTCAATATTACAATTTTGACTCAGACACAAAATATGGCCTCTGTGCTGTCAAATTGTTAATTTCATTTAAGGAATTTTTCTCATATAACTAAGGTAGAAAAAGAACTTTTAAATACACTCTCATAAACTTTCTTGATGCCTAACATTATCCTTTGAACCTCAAGTTTAATCTCAAGAACAACGGACTGTACACGTTAGCATGATTACCCAACATTGCAATCCAGAAATCCATTGTCAACACTGTAAACTCTAAACCTAGAGATTAACTGTGAGTTACCCATGAAGGGTTTACTAATGTGTTATATGCCTAAGTGAAGTGTGAATTCATCAAATCACTGTAAAGTGTGTAAAAGGATATAAACACCCATCAATGCCTTCATTTATAATTAGCTTGGTTTTGAATTTGTGAGGCTCTAAAGGGAGAACCATGTCAACAAGTATATTATCAGTGGTTTGTGCTCACTGTCTTTTGCAACTATTGTATTCAGTTGAGTAATATTTTTTAAATGATAATTATAATATGATCTCATGTATTGTTTTTATTCGTGAATGTTGTCATCATTGTTGACCATTTTTTCATTTAGGAAAATGATCAATGGTGAGGGGAATCTTTGGGGGAATCAAGGAGCACCCTTCTTTGTTTTTATAGAGGTGGTACTCTTCCTTATATTCTTTTATCAACTTAGCTGAATTTAAAAGGGAGAGTTCTACACAACTAAACTCCACACAATCTTTAACACCAAGAAAGGCTCTTGAGATAACCCAAATATTTCTTTTAAGCACAATTTTTCCTGTGAGAGGACCAAACAGTTCCAAACTCATAAAATGAAAGAAAATGAATGATTATGATTGTAGGATTTATTTTCTCATCCCAACATAAACATGTTTCCATGATTCAACGCAAGTAAAAGATACACCCAAGATGATATTGAAAAATAAAGAACGAAGAGGTTCCATAATTCTATCAGAAAGGTTCGGAAGATTCTTCCTTTTATATCATGTGAGATGTATAAGAAAACATGCTAACGGTTTCTTCTTTGCTAGATACAAATACTGAAATCATAAAAACTATGCATTCCCTGATAACTTTACAAGGATCTTCCTTTAAAACAATAATGAGAGGATCCCAAATGAAATCATTCAAAAATCGGAAACTCATAAGTCCATCAAATTCCATGCCCAGGGAAACCTTAAGCGTGTTCAAATTTGCCTAAAATTATTCCTTGGTAGATATTTTATCATCCTACATAAGGGAAGCCCCCCCAAACCTTTTATGGAGTCAATTTCTTTAAAGAAAACTTGGCTTCTCCTATGCTCCACTACATCACATGTTGCAATCAATTGTTTTAATATGTTGATCTCGCTATCCCATCCTCCCCTAATTTTCTTCAACCTATTGTTTGATGGAAGGTTCTCCTTCTGTCTCTTACAATATCACGTCAGTGAGTTTTTTGATAATGTATCTACAAATCTTTCACTAAAACTCATATCCTTTTGGAGCTTAGATATGAAGGGGATTCTTTCTAGGAAAGAATCTTCCCAAAAAACACAAAAGCTTTGATAATATATCATGTTGTATTTGAAAGCATTCCATGCCCAAGCTCAGGGCAAAATAAGTGATGTTTACAGCTATGAATGCTCTGATTGTCTTCACACATTAGTTTTATACAGAGCACATACACCTCACCACTTGACAGTGGAATCCATCAGTAAGTTGTTTGGAATTAGGAAATTGATGATACCAGAAATTTGGCTAACGAGAACACCCAACTCGCTAATGGTCAGTCCTCGTTGATTCCCATCACATGTGGGTGTAGGGGAAATTTCTTCCAAGCCAGTGTTGACCACCAAATTAGCAGATATGAGACTATTTCTTCAGTTCATAGAAGGAAGTTGTAGATCCTAAGAAATTATCAGGGTGTGCAAGAAGCCAATCCAGAGCTTGATGTGGTCATTCCCATCAAATGTAGGTGCCCAACAAAGGCACAAATGAAAAATGGTATCACTATGGTGATTACTTATATTGTGCATGAAGGTGACACAATGACTAATGTCAGTAGGATGTTTAGTGTTGATTTCGATGTCTTGGTCTCTAAGAATGGAGGAGAGGGTCTTAATGTTAGTTCTTCAATTTTCATTCCTGTCGCTTGGAAACGAGTGCAATCTCATCCTGTTAATCATTTTTTCCTTCTGTTGCTCAAGTGGGAAAATTAGATAGTGTGGTCTTATTAGGTCTTTCCATGGTTGTTGTTGGGATGTTGGTTGTTGGATTAAGCCTTGAGATTAGACAAAAATATGAAAGATTACCCAAAGGTAACAAACAATCACCATGCATAGAGTTGTTGCACACAATCAATAGCAATGTCAATGTACATGAAAAGAAGCCCAATATGTATTCCCCTCAAGTTGTCAAGAAAGCAACTCAGAACTTCAGCTCTTTGTTCCATATTGGAGGCCACGAACCTATTTAGGGAAAAATTTACTATTATAATTTCCATTTTTTGTTTAAAGGTCACAAGATTGATAGTATGTAAGTAGTCTATGTTTTTTTTTAAAGGCTTCCTCATCACTCTTTGAGGGGAGAGACACTTCATCAAATTGATATACTTCCTTTTCAAATATATTAATCCATCTATCCGATGCATATCCCATAACGTCAACAGTCAGCCATTCCATTAGACATACATATTAATTTCCTTTTATGACAAAAATAAACAATTAGACATACATGCATATCCAAGAAGTGATGATGCATCAGGGTTGCAATATTTTAAGGAATCTGATATCCTAAAGTGACTTGGCATGGTTGTTTTTTTTTAAATTTGAAACAACACTTAAAAAAATTAGTCCTAACAGTTTTCAAGCTATGCATTTAAATGTTTACTTAGCTTCTATTATGACATTGCTCAAATTATATGTAAATTCATGTTTCTAAATGCATTTAAATTCAAGTTTATGTCTTTATTTCTAAATGTCTATTTTCTAATAAAAATGAGTTGCTTGCATTTTCTTCAGCTCCTTTGAATTATAAAGAATGGTGCATAAGTGGGCATTGTCTATTGAAGTCTTTTGTTACCCAAAACATGGTGAAGCGGTGATTACATATGTCCTTCACAATAAAGCACTAAATCATGTCTTGCAAAGTCAGAGAGAAGTTTATGAGAGAACTACCAATAATGAAGCATACTATATTGCCCTTGTTGAAGGGTTGAAAACAGCGAAAAAAAATGGTGCCAATGATATTGTTGTCTTCACCAACTCAGAACTGATATTCAACCAAATGAAAGGAATTTATCAAGTTCGAAAAGACAATCTAAAACTTCTTCATAGAGAAGCAAAAATTGTTGCTCCTCAGTTCCACTCTTTTACAATAAATTACCATGTGGATAGAAAGAGAATGTCCAATGATCTAGTGCCTGGAGGAGTGTCGACTATAGGCGGGGGTGTCAAAAATGACTTGGTATCGACATCTACTCCAACAAAAGTCATTCATGGACATCGATATAGATCCCCAATGTGTGGATTTTTTCTTGTTATGATTGTTGTTGTGTCTTTCATGGGATGGTTGGTTCACTAGTGGAGAATGAAGAAATTTATCAGTACTTATTGTTGAGAAGATACTTAAATGGTTAGAAGTCTTGCAATTCTACTGGAAAAGTAGCAAGTTAAGGTTGCAATTCTAGTTGAAAAATATAGGTTTTTGAAGTTTTGTGCAATAGATCAATATTTTTGAATTAGTTCCATGACATATCCTTCGAGTAAATAGTGAAGTAAGGTGTGATCCATGTTGACTGTTCTTTGTGCAAGGTTCTATGTGTTTGTTGTGAATAATCTCACATGTATAACAATTTTGAGACAAAGGTGGTTAATGAGGCATTATTGTAACAAAAAGTTTTCTATTATAGATACTTCTCTGTGTTGCGAGTCCTTGAGTTGATGTGATTATCTATTATTATTTCTTTAGCACTCTATATAAAGACACTTTTAAGAGTCCTTCAATGTTTTGTTTAATATTAATTGTGGAATTGCCCATTCTGATTTTTGGTTGCCCATTCCAATTATGAGATCATTTTCTTATCAATTTCTGGTTGAAAGGAGTATTCATATATAATTCCATGTTTGTTCATCAAGTATCTGTATTTTCACCTTGATTTGGGAGGTTCACATAGTGTATGCACTTACAAAATTTCAATTGTAGCAGTGTATTTCAAAAGAGAAACTGATGTGTACCCTCCAAATGTTGCATTATTGGAATAGTCGGCAAGTTTAATATTTATATAAATGGAACTTCATATTCTTACGTCTTAGTAAGAACTAAAAGAAACACCCTTACTTGGGGAATTAATCAACCTTCATGGATTTGATTGAACTACCCTTGTATGAGCTGCAAATGACAAACAACTGTCAGATGCCAATTTTCTTATGAAAGGTTCAGGTTTAAAGTCAAATGCTTAGCAGTTTTGATTTTTTTTATTTGTTGTATGAGTCCATTACGTTGCAACCTGTTTGTATGATTTATCCTGTGGGGCACTGGTCGCATGTTTACTACCCTTTATAGGTCTTGAAACATTAGTTCTTACATTGGGAACATCCTTTCTCTTGTTGTTACTCTGCTTCCCCTTCTTTGAATTAGCAGATTGAGAATCACGATAAGTGCTCCCATCCTCCAACTAGTTAATGCCCTGACTTCCTTGACTTAACCAAAGAATGACCAGCCACAAGAGGAGACCTTGCAGGATAATTTTAAGTCTTTTCCTCCATGCCATCCACCTTTCTCTTTTGACTAGCTTTAAAGACTCCAAAGTCCCCTTCCTCTCATTGTTCTTTAGCTCTTTGGTGCCTTTTTTTAACATGGAAATCTTTGATCTGATGATCATGGGCTTGACACACATAATAGGCATTCACGTAGGTAAGATATCAAACATGATTGTGCACCTCTCTCTTATGGATGACAAACTTGACATGCTTAGAGAGGTCATTTCAATGCACTCTGAAGACTTGCTTTAAAAATAGATTTTTGTCCCTTACACCTTGCCAACTTTGGCATCAATAATGTTTACACACCTTGGAAATCAAAATTTGTGAACTACATCCAAGGAGGATATCTAATTTTACTAAAGTCTTTAAAATCTTGTTTCTGTGATTGAAAAACAAAAAGCAGTTAAAGTTCTTTCCCTTCTACCCCAAATTTTTTGGATGGAAAACAGATCAACGACTAGCAGCATAAGGGGGTGATAACCTCAGAGGACCAAATGAGATTTGATCCCAAAACCTGGACTTGGCTGTTGAAATATCTCTCTGTATACACACTGTTATCCTTGTCTGTACACAGTTTAGTGAACTACAAGTTGGTTGAATATCAATTTGTATATTTAATATTAGTGATAAGTAAGCAAGGTTTTCTTATCTCCGGTCATTAGATATAAACGTTTGTATGACATAATTATTTCATTTATTGCGAGAATCATTAGGTAGAAATAAATGTGGTCAGAATAATGCCATGTAAGAAAACAATGGACGTTAAGAAATTCGAGGTGGGGTGATCTGGAATCATGACATGACTAGCCTTGTTTGTGAATTGCATATGAGTTGCATTATAGGATTTTGCTGACCATATAAGTATAACAACAGTACCATGAGATGGCCTATTACATTTTTCATAAAAAAATATAATAAAGGATCAAGTTTAGAATGCATTTGTACTTGGCCGAAGATATACGTTCTACTAATGAAGTGCATACAATGTTGTGATTGTTATATTTTTCTGTTTATGTAAGTACAATAAAACATGGATGAAGACCTCCCATTAAAGGTACAGATTAATAAGCAATTTTACAAAGGGCTACCCATCAAAGAGAGACACTTGCAGAGATGGCATGAAACATAGAAATTTAAGTTCAGTGTAACTGAAATGAACCATGAAACAACCTTTTTCACCATTTTTCGACTGCTATGGTGACACAAGATTGTTTTTTGAAAAAACATTAGTTATTAAATTTTAAAGCCCATATGAAAAATGTGCTTATAGCTAGACATGAGACAATGTTTGAGTAACTGATAATCATATATATAGAGCATGGTGGAAAATACTTGACAGAAATGGGGATTAAATATGAGTTCCATGGAAGCAGATGTGTCTTTGTGCGAAGGCCTAGGCCAGTTACTAAATGGTATAATATATCTGTCAAGTTCTTACAACGTTCGTACAATTGATGATGAGAAATTAGAATCGACTCTAACCAAAGAACATTTACTCCTGGAACAATTTCCTCTCACTCATCCTTTAAGTGGATTTTTTGTTGCTTCTCATAGATTTGTACTCTTCTGCATATTTTTAATTGTTTTCAAATACACTATAAAATTCTAGTGATAGTTTACCAACTTTTTACTTCTGTTGTTTGAATTGCAAGGGGGCCTTGTTTCTACACCAATCAATTTAAAGGAAAAGCACTTTCACCTCCACACAGTCAGTTATAAATGAAGGGCAATGTAATATTTCACTAATACAATAACAACTATGACTTCCTGTCATTTACAAGAAAATGCATCTACTGAGAGTTAAGCCATGATTTCCACAAGCTTGCAAAAACTTAAAAAGACCATATATCCACAGGCTTGAAAATCTGATTCTGGAAAGCTGAAAGATTTAGTCAAAGAATTCATCCGTAATAGGGTGAACTTTGATTTTTTGGGTATTGACTCCAACATTTTTCAACCAAGATATTACTACTTGAATGGAATTCCTTTTCGAAGGATTCTGATTTAAGCATGTGCATACAATATCAAGTACCTTCAACATCGGTTCCTCATACCACTTATTACGCATTAAGGGATCAAAAACCTGATCATGCTTCCCCTCAGACCTCATTTGATGAACCCACACCACCAAACCTCTGCAACCAGTTGGCTTGCAGACATCCACAGGCCTCTTTCTCGTGAGCAACTCTAAAATCACAACCCCAAAGCTGTACACATCGCCCTTGCGAGTGGCCTTCCAAGATTTTCCATATTCCGGGGGAATGTATCCCAGTGTGCCCACGAGTTTCGTGCTCACATGAACATCAAAAGGTAAAATCAGCCTTGAAAGGCCGAAATCTGCCAAATGAGCTTCAAATGTATCATCTAACAGAATTTTTCTTGACTTGATATCACGATGTAGAATGTGAGGCTCACATACCCTATACAAATATGCCAATCCCCTACATGCTCCTTGATCAATTCTCAGCCTTGTGGAGCAGTTGAGAATTGAGCCTCCATCAAGCCTTTCATGCAACCAATGGTCCAAACTCACACTTTCCATATAGGAATAAATCAACAGTCTGTCATTCCCATACTTGCAGTATCCTTGCAATGACACTAGATTCTTATGTTGGGCTCTTGATAGAGATTCCACTTCAGCCTGAAATTCATGCTCCATCTGACTACATTCTCCTGTCAACTTTTTAATTGCAATTTTTGTGCCATCTGCTAGAGTGGCTCTATATACTAGTCCAAATCCTCCACAACCAATGATGTTTTCCTGGTAAAAATTCCTAGTAGCTTTCAAGAGATCCGCAATAGCAAGATCCTCACTTCTGTGTACTGGGTAATGGTGGTGATTCAGAGATATAAGAAAAACAACTAATCATATTTTCATACAAGATTTATATTCTTCATACTACAAAAACTGATTTTAAATTTGCATGAATGTGTCTATTCAAGTCAAAATAGAATCCATTACATATTGATGAGTGTGTCAATTTCATGGACAATTATTAATATTTGCTATCAAAATAATAAAAGTAATGACATAAATGAAGAGCATTATAAATTAGTAAAATGTCAAACTACACACTCTGTTTCATAGAAAAAATGATAAAATTTTTCATAAAAGAAAAACAACTAACCATATTTTCGTACAAGATTTATATTTGTCATGCTACAAAACTGATTTTAATTTGCATGAATGTGCCCAAATTATCCAGTCAAAAGAGAATCCAATTTCCATGTACTGAACTCATATTGATGAGTTTAGACACCAGAAGGCTCGAGAGTGTTTTAACATGCAGTCCAGCCCAACGGTTACTGGGTATTTACTTGTATTCATATAACCACACATTTATGTTCTGCTAACTAACTTGAATAAACCTGATCCCTTTTCTGCTATAGCTTTTTACTACGGTAATTGCTTCCTTTTCTTTTACTATTATCTCCCATCTTGTTAGTTTTATTTGTTTTGAAAACAAACAGCTCCAGTAAAAGAAATAGTTGCAATCAAGACAACAATAATTGCATATCCTTGTAATCCCAACATTACTGTATTATAGATTTATGATAAGACCCAGGTTACAACTCTTGTTCCATTTAAATGAATATTTGGCCATATATAATGATGTATTATTTCATTAGCACTTTTAGTGAGTTTAATAATGTATTCAAAATGGAACCCAAAAATGAAAGACATCATATAATCCATTTACCAAAGACCTGTCAAAGTAACTTGACCTGGGGAACAGATCATATTACATGAACCTTGAAGGGATAAAGCTTATGTACACTGGTAAGTGATGGTGACAAATTAAAAATGTGCTTGACAAAGGATAGCCAAATTGTCCACATACCATTTTACTTTCATAATATTGCACTATGTTTGGATACAGTAAATGACAAAACATTGCTATCCCTTGCTAAACTGGGTGAAGATAACTTTTACAAAATTGTACAAGGGCTTGTGTCAAGTCCAAAGTACTTCAGAGGTTTTTTTGTTATAGACACAAAGTTGCATAATCAAGTAAATGAAACCATGAGTATGCAAAATGGACAACAAACGGATATAGTTGTACGGTCAATTCAAGAGATGTGAGAAATTCTTTCAATGACACACGTGTAATTCCCATCATGATTCTAACAATTTCACCACTTTGTTGTTAGACCATGAGCTGATGTTACAGGACCATGGAAAATTATGTTTGATCAAACTATGTGGAAACATTACATGACATCTCCCCATATAATATGAACGGAATTGGGTGATTAATTAAGCAAAAGGTCTACATATATTACAAGCACAATGGAAAGGTATACCAATATTTATTTTTTCCAATCATAACCCTTCATGAGCGCTTTCACAATACACAAAATAGTGTTATAGCCAAAGTACACAACTTGACAATCATCTAGAAAGTAACTTGTTTAATAAGTTAACTTGTACACTAAAAAATAATGGTCAAACAAAGGACCAATTCATAAACATGAATGCTATGCAATGGGGATTTTCCTCATCATTGAGGACCTTCCAAGCAATAGCCCTATCATAGGAATCAGGCCTGCCCATGCTGGAAACACATACTACATCAGGTAGATAGGTATATCCTTGTAAAAATTCATATTACAACGATTAGTTAAAAGAGAAAGCAATAGATAATTGAATCACTTGATTAAGGCTATGAAGTATAAATCAGATCATTGGTATTACATGTTGCATGATTTCAGCAATATCTTTTCTAATGAAATATCTTGCAAGGAAACTAGATTTGTTTCTAGCATGTCAAGATGATGATTCTACCCTTGTGGGAGGCTTTGTATGGTAGAATACTATGATTCTTCCTTCATCCTACAAATCCCTGACATATACTTAGTCAACAAAGTGATAATACATTAACAATTGATATGTAAAATAATTGAAACTATAGCACATGTAAAACCTGGCAAATCACCAATTGGAGAGTTGTCATCTAACGGAGCATGTTCCAAGGGAGGAAGATTACCAAAATAATCTCCTATATATGTAATATAACAATGCAATCTTCATCAGAATCCTTATTGGCATATAAAATAATACGACTTGAAACATAGATTACATCAATTGGGAGCCCCATCAAATGTACCTGTAATGGTAGGAAAACTAGAGTGACACTGCATCCTTCTACATCATTGGATTGAAGACATAGTAGTGCATTGTTGCACCCCTGCAAACATCCACCTATTGCTCCATTAAAAAAATGGTGATGTCTATATATAATAATATTAAAATATTGATCTCACCACTCTACAAAACTCACATGAGACAATAGAGGCTGCATTGTTTGCGCGAGGACATCCCTACTTGTTGAGGTGTGGAAAATGAAATGGTTCATTTTATGATGCATAATCAGTTTCCAATCTGCCACTTCTATTGCTTCTTTTGTTTTTCTTTTTAGGGCTAAAGAATCTCTTCTTCGTCTTCAAAGATGTCTCTAAATCACCCAACCCAAGAGTTAAATCATAATCCATGATGTCAAGATTGTTGGCATCATCCAACATTCTTTTTACCAAACCAATCAATTGTTGGGTCTTGCTCAAAGTGACAAGAGGGTTGTTTCGAAGCAACTCTAAGTATCCAAACAACTCCTCTCTAGCCAACTGAAGTCCCTTGACATCTTGATCAACATTGTCTCTAGCCATAATAGTTGTGTTATCATCTAGATCAAGGCTTAGCGCCTCTATGCTTATATCAAAAGCCCCATTTTCTGAATTGAGTGTTGCATCTTGGTCCAATAAATTGTTTGAATCCCCTAAAGAAGAATACAACCAATCCACATTTATGGCATACTTACAAATGTTTCCTCGAATAGACCATGGGCAATCACAAGCTATAAAATTGGTACGATACCAAGTCACAAGATATTTCTTATTGGGCTTAGTTTGACTTCTAACCCAGTAAGCGTGAGATCTACTCTCATTAGGTTTGCAATCACTATCTGGAATTGTTCTAGCCTTTTCTATTGATGATTCAAGCTGCTTCTCTTTCTTGTAGTTGTTCAAATACCCTTCTTTTTTCAAAATTTCCTTGAACCAGTAATAAGGTTCAACAATTGTCAAGAGGATATAGAACAACCAATCCACCCTATGAGCACATTTTTTTCTTTGATCAGATAGAAAGTTTGTCTTCAAGTATCTATCGTATGACTCAACATCATTGTTTGTCTCCTGATTTGCATGGGGAAAATATCCACATCCTTTGACCCACATCCCTAAATTTAAAAAAACAAGTTAGTGGATATATCTCATGTTTATGAAACACAAAAATGGAAACACAAGAATGAGTATATTAACTTAATAATCTTATCACCAGTAACCCAATTCTTCTGAAAATAGTCCAAAAATTTCTCTTCATTTGTGAATTTGATGAAAAAATGATTGATTCCATTTCCCACTTCATCTTTGGAACAATTCTTCATGATACAACCTAACTCATTGAACATCTCTTTCTCATTTTCTGGACTACTAGACAAACGATTCACATTTTTTAGCCATGCCCTCCTAACATGTGATGCAGGAGAATCATTCCACCTAAGCACGCGCCAGCTGTCTAGCACGTTGGTGCTCATTCAAGGAGGGGAAAGGCGACAACCCTATCATTTTTTCCTCGAAATTTAAATGAAATTAAGGAAATTGAATGTTGTCAGGATGGAAGATCCAAGTCGCCCTTTCGCACAGGCTGTAGATGAGGTCTCCTTAAGTAGTTGACGGTAGAAAGGATCTAAACCCGATTCGGGCTATATTTCCACTCATTGTAATCTGCCTCATTAGATAGGAGTTTTGAATGGTGATTAGACACCACTAGTGTATCTTGGAGGGAAATCTCGTCGAGCCCATATTGTATAAATCTTTGTATTGTATTCCCAATAGAGGTTGCTGGAGATCATTTGAAAAACATTGTAAGCCAAGGAGAGGAGAGTTGAGAGCCGAGACTTAGTCGCAGTCCAGACTCCTGTATTGTAATTGACATTCTTATATAAATACAAAAGAACATATTCCACTGTTTGTAAATTCCCGTGTGATGGATGTTTATTTATGAATGTCATTGTGTTTACAAGTATGTTTATGTTGTAGATGTATGAGTTAGATTTTCATCTGCAGGGATAGATATAGAATCCTTTATCTGTGAGGTTGTTGGATTATTTCTGGGTTCTTTATTCTAAGCGCAAGGAGTGCACAACAAAGTGTTGAAATTATGTGAGCCAACGCAAGGAGTGTGTGTCTGAACTCTTCCAAGTCAGAGGAGAAAATATCAGGAGGGCACACCAAATAGTTCGCATACTCAGGGGGGAGCCTCAAGGTTGCTAAATACCTTAGAGGAGAAACTGTGCACAAAAGACATAGAAGCATAATTGCTGAAGATTCTATTGGAGCTCTACCAAGAGGGCATTGAGTAGGTGCTAGGTTTGCAGAGAACCAACACATTTTGGAGTGTTGGAGAAATTGAGGAATACCTCAATGTTACTGAACATTCTGAGGGGAGAAAGCTCTGCAAGTGTGCATTGAGAGGATGTAGGAGTCGCATCGAAAACCCTGAAGGATTTCAAGAATTCAAGAGTAAGACTTGTGCAAAGAGTGTACCAGGA
The DNA here is from genome assembly GCA_900067695.1 of Picea abies. Classification (NCBI taxonomy): domain Eukaryota; kingdom Viridiplantae; phylum Streptophyta; class Pinopsida; order Pinales; family Pinaceae; genus Picea; species Picea abies. The sequence goes on from CBVK0100097972.1 coordinate 29,404, forward strand.
AAAAATTTAGACGAAGTGTTGATAGACAGTTGTCTGAAGGCTCAATCAAGCATAAGGAGTGTGCCAAAGGAAAAGGAATTTCTTCATAAAAACACAGGAGGAGGAGCATCGAGTTGCCAGGAGGGCACCAGAAAATCCTTCGAAGGATGCAGAAAGTCCGAGAACCTTCAAGGTTTGAGCCAGCAAAAGATCAAAGGAATTAGCATTGTCACGCACAGATTTTCTACAAGGCGTGCAAGGGGCTGAGAGCAGTCTAAGTCTTGGACATAGAGAAAAGTGCTAAGTGTGCACAAGAGTAAGGACTTGATGGAGTCCCGAAGTTTCGAAGCCAATTTGAGTCATCCATCATTGAAAGAAGACAGGTGGAAAAATATTAGGAGGTCCAGGGGAGAGAGTTCCAGAAGATTTGCATAGAGGAAAGTGAAATCTTCATGAAGTCGCAAAGAGTGGACTGAATCTAGACTATTGGATCTGGAAGGGACACGTGGAATAGATTCATGGCCTTCAGAAGAGGAGTCCTTTGAAGGAAAGCGGAGTTGGTGAAGCCAAGACTCCTGAAGCTTGAAGCATTGAGGGTCGTTGATCTAAGGAGTGACAGGGACCATTGATCCTCGCACCAGTTGTGTTGTGAGATCGGAAGAGCGGTTCAGCAGGAATGCCGAGACCGATCTCGTAT
>CBVK0100097973.1:0-30072 GCA_900067695.1 Picea abies
CTGTCCACCCCTCTCCCTCATACCTCTCTGCAATTTGTGTGTGTCCCCTTTACTCCATATGTGAGTCAAGTCGGCAAGCTATCGTCAACCTGCATCACCAATAATCATGTCAGAATGTCGTCATGAAATCCTCAAATCAATGAAACATCATAATAAACAAATCAACCCAAAAGCACACTCCCTGACTCAGTCCGGAGTCCAAGGGGGTTCTACCGATGCCTCTACATCCTCAAGGTCAAACACCCAGCACACTCAATAAAACTGAGTCAATAGCACCTGTCTACATAAAATAATAACACATCACGTCATATGCCAATCCATCATAATCATATAAAAATCTCTAACATCAAAAAGGGCCCAGAACACTTGCGAGCAAGTGTCCTCGAATAATAAGTGTTCTCAGTGCGCCAGAGCGGGATGTTACATTTGGATCCGATCCGGATGGTTTGCGTTTTTTTTCTGATTTTGAGATATTATTCTGTGGATATTACTGTCCACTCCTGCTTAATCGAATATTGCCGAATAGATTGCTAAGGCTTCCGACACCTCCTTTTTCGTGGTTTTCCACTCAGTGTAGAAGAGGCGTGATTGGAATAGTGTAGATTGGAGTAGCAACTCGAGTATAGATCGAGGCGCCGTCGGTTCCCACCAAGTTTAACATTATATTTGATAAAGAAATTTTTTGAGAAAATGGATTATGGTTTGCATGCGTGGAGTTTGAAGCCAAATATAGTTTTCATGCTTGGAGTTTGAAGCCAAATCGTGAAGGTTTTTTTTTCTCATGAAGTTTAAGTTTATTAGAGTGGATACTTTTTATTAAGTGGATATTTTTATGAAGTATAAACTTTTTTATAAAGTGGATTTTTTTTTTATTAAAGCGTGGGGCTGTTATAAAGAGGTGAAGAGTGAGTTATAAACTTTTTTATTAAAGTGGATGAATGTGTATTAAAAAAAAAAGAGGGGGAAAAGTTTCTTTTTTTAAGAAATTTATATTATTTTTTATATATAAAGTGGTGTTAAGGTTTCCTTATATTTATTTTAAGCAAACTGAGAGCCAAGGTAGGATCGAATAGGTGGATCCGAAGGTAGAGCGACAGACTGTTCAATACTGGATGAAAAGTTGCATATCCTTGGTGATTCACTTGCAGAGGATATGGCGAATCCTATGGTGGAGACCTACCTCAACGAAGTCAACAAATTAGATGGCTCGAATTTCATTAACTGGAAATTCAAGATGCAAACACTCATGGAAGGCTATGGTGTCTGGACCATTGCAAAGGGAACTAAAGCAAAACCTGATGTGGCTGTCAGTGCGACAACAACACAGATCCGATATTGGGAGAGGCACAAAAACAAGGCCACGATATTGTTGTGCATGTCTGTTAAAGATAACATAATTCCACATATTAGAGAAGCTACAACTTCCGCTAAAACGTGGACAATGCTTAAATCTTTGTATAAAACTAGAAATACGAATCACATTTTGTTCCTGAAAACTAAATTGCTAGGTATTAAGATGGATGGAAATGAATCTGATAGTTCATTTTTGGGTCACATTAAAGAGGTGAAAGACAAGCTAGGAAATATAGGGGAAACAGTTTCCAGCACTGATCTTGTCACTATTACCTTAAATGGTATGCTATAATATTATCATATGTTCATAACAGGTCTCGCAGCAAGGATGAAACCTCCTACTTTTGAAGAATTGATAGGAATTTTGCTGCAAGAGGAAGAGAGGCGTGGGAATCTGAAGCCTCAGAATAAAGATTTGGCACTGTGGTCAAATAAGAGATCTATGAGAGAGAGATCAGGAGAAAGAGGTAGAGGAGGTAGTTCATCACCGAGAGGTGGTTCGTCATAGAGAAGACTATGTCCAAGGCCGAATCAAGGTATGCAATCTAATAGGACTGAGTCAAAGAGTTGTTTTTATTGTGGTCGACTTGGACATATTGTTAAATGCTGTCATAAGAAGAAGAGTGATGAGGCTAAGAATAAACCTAGAACACATTCAGGTCATTATGCAGAAAAATCTTCAAATCATGATCTTAGATTATTTATTGCTAGTGATGATATTGATGAAACCCCGAATTTTAATTCATGGGATCTTAGTTATTTGTGTCTAACATTTCTTTATCTGCTGAATCAAATGATTCTGATGCCTAGTTTGTGGATTCCAGAGCATCAATACATATGACTTGTAATAAGAAATGTTATGCTATTTTTAAAGAAACACAAAATGGTGCCAGCATATATCTTGGAGATGACCACTCTCATCAGATCAAGGGATACAAAAAAATTCCTGTGACATTACCAAATGGTACTATTCATCACATTCGAAAGGTTGTGTATGTACCAGAGATAAAGAAAAAATTGATCTTTGTATCCACCATCACAGATCAGAACTTGAAGGTTGAATTCTTCAAGAATTATTGCATAGTGAAGGATCTGCTGAACTAATTCAAAACTGTTGCAACAGGACTCAGAGAAGGAGGCCTATACAAACTTGATGTTACCAGCAAAGCACATCACACACTAACTTCTACAACTATGCCGCCATAGATTCTTTGGCATAAAAGGTATGGCCACATCAATCATCCTTATTTATTGTTATTACAGAAAAAGAATATGGTTGAAGGACTTCCCATGTTAAAGAATGAGAATGTTGCTTGTGATGGATGTGCATTAGGAAAGATGCACAGAGATGAATTCCCCTCTAATCATGATAGGAAAAAGAGATATGTGTTAGATCTTGTGCATATTGATGTTTGTGGGCCTATGCAGACTAGGTCTTTAGGGGGTGCATTTTACTTTCTATTATTTATTGATGATTGCAAGAGATACACATGAGTTTATTTCCTTAGAAGAAAAAGTGATGTTTTCGAGTACTTTAAGGAATTCAGAACCATGGTGGAAATGAAAATAGGAAAATCCATCAAAATCCTCCATTCAGATCAAGGGGGAGAGTATAAATCAGGGGACTTCATCAAATATCACAAAGATCATGGAATAGTACAATAGTTTATAGTACCCCACACTCCATAGTAAAATGGAGTTGCTAAAAGGAAAAACATAACTCTGGTAGATTGTGTTGGACAACTGAGAGGGGGGGGGTGAATCAGTTGTCACCATGCTTAAACAATTATACTTATTTTAAACTCTTTGCAGAAACACTTAATGACATTCACAATAGTGCAGGGAAGTAAGCAATAGCATATTCAACATCAGTCACACACATGAGACACACAGAAATAGATATTTCCCGAGGAAACCCATAAAGGGTAAAAACCTCTTTTTCTTTATATGATAAGTAATATTTACATTCTTTACATTATCATACATATGAGCACCAACTCATAATGAGGCTGCAACCTCATTTTTGCATGTTGCAACTTGCTGAGAGCACCAAATCTCTGTTTTCTCTAGCACCCACTAGAAGGAAGCACCAACTCCCTGGTTTCTCTAGCACCAACTTGAAGGAAGCACCAACTCCCTGTGTTCAAGCACCCACTTGAACCTATGAGGACACCAGTCCTCCCTAGCTCCTCCCAGCGACCCTGATTTATGAATATGAAATACTGAAACCTATTACAGTGATATAGTGTTCAATAACAGCTTACCAGTCTCATCACTGTTCTGCAAGATTTTTTCTACTCAGTCTTCCACATTGTCTTCCATCATGCATCCGCTACCCACTATGTTTTTCTACCTTTTGTGCTCTGTGTGCCATGTCCCTTCAATGCACCATTCCTCTACTGTGCATTTCTTCTCCTGCGCTCTGCCTCCTTGCTCACACCTGAATCCTTCCACACAACAACAACACCAATCTCTTCTTAGTTCCACATTTTGATAGTCTCTGTGCTCCTTGTGCATGCAACATTCGCCATGCCTCTGCATGCTCATACCGTGCCAATCTCCTCCACATCTTGAGTGCTTTGCCTAATCATCATAGCAACTCTTCAGCTTCTTTGGTAGTTTTCCCCACGCATTCAACATCATTGGGTGTTCTATCTAGATTTCTCAGCTTCTCTGGCAATTGAGGCTCTTCGTCTTCTCTGTCTTCGAGGAGCTTATCCTTTCTATTTTCAGCTACAGACTTCAATCCCTTTCCATCTGTCAATCGCCTGTATCAATAGTCCTCAATCCACTAGAAGATGTCTTGAGACTCTTCCTCTTCTTTGGCGATCACACTGAGTCCTCTTCAAGTCCTCTAGCAGAGACCGTCATTTGTCTCTAGCTATTACACTTAGAAGCACAACAATAGCCCTGTGATCTTAATCAAATCCACTGCACTGTTGGATTGAATTCATAGAATCTTTCATTTATTTTTCCATTTCACACTTCGACATTTCGGGATCCTCGTGGTAAAGATTTCGTTACTCTCCATGTCCCGATCCCCGAAACTCCGAAATGGAGCTAATCTGAATTGACTCCTTCCCTTTTCATGACCATCGGCGGTGACCACAGACTGTGCCAAAAGGCGCTTCATAATTCACGAATTTATAAACTTCATCGAGTCTGATCGATGGTTGAAATATCCATAGATCCGACAATCCAAATCTTATAGCGATCTCGCATCTCGTGAGTTTCCACACCATGCTTCGTTGACTCCAAGTCAGTGAAATTCCAATCGCTTTCCACTTGTCCTATGATTCGATGGTCCAGATCTGATCTTGATTCAATGGCTCAGATCATATCGTGATTTCGCATATCACTATTTCGACATTCTTGTTGCAAAGTGTTTCGACACTCCAACTTTCGATATCCAAAACCTCGAAATGGGGTTGGATCAACGGTCCACATCAAACATTGATCTAATGGCTCAGATCATTTCACAATTGCGAGACTCCTGTGGTCGAAGTTCTTGACATCTCCATCTCCCGATTTCTGAAACTCTGAAGTGATGTAAACCTGTTGACGTCACACGTGGATTGACATGTGTCGAATAACTGTCATGTGTCAGTCTAATTTGTGACTTACATGTGCCTGAAATGTTGAATCAGCTTGACACTTGTCATTTCCTAGTTGTGCCACGTGTTCTAAGCTGACGTGGTTTGCTGACATGTCTGTTTCGGGATTTCACATTTTGCGAATTCGACATTCTTGTTGTTAAGTGTTCTTTGGCAATTCAAAGTCCCGGTATTCAAAACTCTGAAATGGAGTTTACTTCGGGGTTTTTCATTTTGCGAATTCAGTAGGTTAGGGAACCCCGTTCCTTTGACATCCCAGTCAGTGAAATTGTGATCTTTCTCCACATGTCCTATGGACCCAATGGTCTAGATCTTATCAAAACTTCACGGGCCTTTGTTGTGCCTGATCAACAGTCCATATTTGGCCTCGATATAACGGTTGAGATTATTTTGTGATTTCACATATCACGAGTTCGAGAGGTGAAAGGCTGGAGCATTTCATACCTTTGACTTTCCAGTCAGCAAAATGTTGATCTGTGTCCACATGTCCTGCCCATAGATGCACAATCCTCCTTCTTTCAGGATTTTGTATACTTGTTTCTCCTTGCACTTTAATGAACGTGGAGGTTCTCCCTGATCCAACGATGGTCGTAACTTATGCTCAGATCTGACGCTTGAGATCTTTCCTCCTCTTCTATGCATTCTTCTTGTCTACAATTAGATATGACGATCCTCCTTCTTTCAGGAATTTAAATGGGATCCAATGATCACTGACACTTCTCCTCCCGAGCTTAGGCAATGTGATCGATTATGCACTAATTACTCTTGAGCTTACTTTGTTCATGTTTTTCATCGATGCTTACTCTGATCTTGTCATCAATGACCTGCCTACAATTCTTTGCACGTTTGTTGCCATCTTTTCTTCTGTACTTGTCATCAATGACAAGCATACATTGTCTGTAAAACATGCCAACAGATTGTGCATGTATTATGATGAAAGATAAGTATCTCTCGAAGGAATTTTGGGTTGAAGCCATAAATACTGTAGTTTATTTAAAGAATAGAAGTCCAACAATGTGTCTTGATAATGTTACTCCTTTCAAAGCCTTGTATGGTTCCAAACCTGCAGTTCATAATTTGAAAGTATTTGGGTGTAAGGATTTTGTGCATATTCCAAAGGAGAATAGGAAGAAATTGGATGCTAAATCCATTAAATGTATTTTCATTTGGTATTGTATAGAATTCAAAGCATACAAATTGTTTGATTCATCTACTCACAAAGTATTTACAAGTAGATATGTATTTTTCCATGAGCAAGAAGCAGAAAATCATGACAACAACAATCATGAGGAATGGCACAAACTTCTTGATGAAGGGGTTAAATATGAGCAACAACAACCATCATAACAACAACCACCACAGCAGTAGCCACAACCACAACAACAACAGGAAGAAGGACTCAGTGATATGGAAACTTCAAGCAGTCACAACTCACCTAGAGGCGAAGACAGATCTTCACAAAGTGGGGAGGAAGATAATCAGTTGAGAAAATATTCACGACATGTTCAGCTCCCTGAGAGGTATAGAGACTATTCCCTAATAAGTAGCATTTCAAATTTCATAGAACCCATAAGTTTTGATGAAGCAAATGAACATGATGAATGGTGAAATGCAATGGAGGAAGAATATGAATCTATAATGAAAAATAATACTTCAGAATTGACTAAATTTCCTAAACATAAAAAGACCATTGGATGCAAATGGATATACAAACCCAAGTTTAAATCAGATGGTAGTATAGGCAAATATAAGGCTAGATTGGTTGCAAAGGGGTATTCACAAATAGAAGGTATCGATTATGCTGAAACATTTGCACCAATAACTAAATTGAATACTATCATATTGTTAATTTCTTTAGCTACAAAGTATCATTGGAAGCTACACCAATTAGATGTTAAATCTTCATTTTTGAATTGTGAGTTAAACGAGGAGGTTTACCTTACTCAACCTGAAGGTTTTGTGGAACAAGGGAAATAACACTTAGTGTGTAAGTTAAAGAAAGCATTGTATGGAGTAAAACATGCACCTAGGTCATGGTATGAGAAGATAGACTCTTTCTTTCTTCAACAAGGTTTTATGAGGAGAAAATGTGATCCAAATGTGTATACCAAATTTGATGAGCAGGGGTATATAGTATTGATTTTCTTATATGTTGATGATCTAATAATTACATGAAATGAAGAGAAATTAGTTGATGAAATCAAGGAGCAATTGTCACAAGTTTTTGAAATGAAATATCTTGGTGAATTACATTATTGCCTAGGTCCTGAAGTTTGGAGAAATGCAGGCCAAACTTTTGTTTGTCAAAGTAAGTATGTCAAAGAAGTACTTAAGAGATTCAAAATGGATCAGTGTAAATATTTTGTTGTTCCCATGCAACAAAATGTGAAACTTTCTTGTGATGATGGTTCGAAGGAGGTGAATGGCACTATTTATAGACAAATGGTGGGTAGTTTGATTTATCTCACCACAACCAAACCTGATATTGCATATTTTGTGAGTGTGTTAATTCAGTTTATAGTGAAACCTCTAGAAAGCCATTGGAATGCAGCGAAGGAAATACTCAAGTATCTAAAAGGAACACTTGATTATGGTATTAAATATATTGATACATCTGATGTTGAGTTTATAGGCTACTTAGATTCTGATTGGGCTACAAATCCGGATGATTGAAGATCAACCACTAGATATGCATTTGGCATTGGATCCAGGGTTGTTTCATGGAGTAGTAAAAAGCAACCTACTATATCTTTGTCTTCTACTGAAGCAGAATATACAACCTTTTGTACAACAACTTGTGAAGTTATTTGGTTGAGAAGACTTCTTCAAGATGTTGGAGAAGAACAAAAGGAACCTACGATGATCAAATGTCATAATCAAAGATCAATCAAGATGACGAATAATCTAATTTTTCATGCAAGAAAAAAGCATGTTAATGCTCAGTTTCATTTTCTTAGAGAAAATTTGTAGTCCAATGAAATAGCTCTTATGTATTGTAATACTTGTGAAAATGTTGTTGATATTTTCACTAATCCTCTTGGAAAGATTAAGTTTGAATTGTTTTGGGAGATGTTATGTGTAGGAATCAATCCATTCTCCATTAAGGGGGAGACTTGGAAATAATGGAGCAAGAGTCAGTTGTGTAGTTGAACTCTATCAGTTGTGTAGTTGAACTCTACTTCACTTAATGTAGAGTCTAGTTTTCTATGGTTTGTTGTAGCCGACTAAGTAGAGTCATTTCATATATAATGATGTAATCAGTCTTCATTGATCAATATAGATTGTGATCCTAGTCTCACCTGTGTGTTGGTTTTCTCCAAATTCTAAGTGCCTGTGCACTAGAGAACCTACCTATGTGTGTTTGGAGAAGTTTCCTTCATATGCGTTGGAGAAGCTAGCGGGGTGTGACTAGATAAGTTTCTTTCTTGTGGGATGAAGAAGAAAGTAGGATATGACCTGCATGTGGCTGGAGAAGCTACCTGCAAAGCCAACAGGAGATAGCCTATTGGCCTGCTAAGAAAATAGAGAGAGTATGAAAAATAAGCCATTAAATTTCTTTGATTCTTGGGTATTAAATTGCGAAGCATGGTTTAATGTGTAAAAAAAATGCAAGTTTTGTTAGTTGTTGTGGACCATCTTCTGACATGGATAATTTTAAACTTACCCATTCTGAAAAATTGGAAGGCACCTCCAATTATTATTCTTGGAAATACTTTATGGAGCTCATCCTGACTAAAGTAGATGTCTATTCCATGGTAAGATAAGTGGGCAAGAAGGATATAAAGGCTTGAATTATTATCTTTTTTAATTTGAGATCATGTTTGCTTGTACATAGGAGATACTGCAAGATGGATAAAGAATTATGGGACATGTTGAAATACTTGTTTGAGTCTTCAAGCATGTCATGGAAGATGTCCCTCATAAGAAATTTGAACATGTGCAATATGGATGAATGAGAAAACATATTTTCTTGTCTTAACAGGATCAAATAAATCCACTATCAATTACATGATGCAGGTGATACAATCTCAAATGAAAAAATGGTCCCTATTTCTTTAAATGGTTTCTCTATTGATTATGAAATGTTTGTGAGTAATGTTGTAGGTAGAGAAATGATGCCCTCAAAGTTGTATGACATTTTCCTATCTCAGGAGATGTGCAAGAAAGTTAAGAATACAAAAGATTCAAAATATGTTGTTGGTGGAAGATAAAGAAATCCAAAAAGGGGTAGAAGAAAAGAAAAGGAGAAAAAAAACCTAGAGAGCCACTCAATGGGGGTGGGTCTTCTTCACCGAGGAGAAATATATCAAAAATCAAATGCTTCAACTGTAATTGAAAAGGTCACTTTGTAAGAGACTATACAAAAATTCATTTTGAGGGTGAAAAGGGGCATGCTCAACATAGTGGTAAGGATGAGTCCAAGGAAATTATGTTGATGGAGTTGATGAATTCTTAAAATAGTTTGAAATTTTTTCCTTATTATCTTCTCTTTCCGCTAATGATCCTCGCATGACACCTCATAAGAAACTAGATGAAACTTTTAAATATAGATCACCAGAATCAATATTCTTGTGTGATGATCGAGCCCATGAAGTAAAAGAAATATGTATTATTTCTATTCTAATTCCAAGCGAACGTATTGCACCGAGTAAGAATGTTTTGTATATTCCTGGTCTTAAAAAGAATTTGTTTCTACTAAGTGTTGTTACTAACCAAGATATGGATGTTAAGTTTGGAAAAATCAATTGTACAATCATTAACCTTATAGATGATAACGTGATTTGCAATGGAATCAGAGATGGTGATTTATACAAATTGATTGCAAGTATTTTTTTATCAGAAGGCATTGATGCATGGCGATGGATCACTTGTAGAGTAGTTGTGGCATAGAAGGTTTGGCCACTAGAACCTAGAGAACTTCAATAAAGTCCAAAAATTGGTAAGAGGTATGCCACAATTTAATGTAACCAGAGGAGGTGTATGTGATGCTTATGCCATGGGAAAGTATCATAGGGATCCATTCTTCACAAATGATGAAAAGATTGTGTGGAAACCATTACAACTTATCCACTATGATGTGTGTAGATAGATGAGTACTCCTTCTATTTCCGGTTTCTTGTACTTGCTTACTTTCATAGATGATGCCACTTGAAAGTGTTGGATATATTGCATGAAACAAAAAAGTAAGGTGTTTAACAAATTTTGTGAATTTAAATCCTTTGTAGAAAATCAAATAGGTCGTAGCATCAAGATATTAAGGAGTGACCATGGTGGATTATACTAGTCTAGTGAGTTTATTTCCTTTTTTAAGAGATATAGTATCAAGAGGGGGTATTGTATTCCTTATACTCCTCAATTCAATCGACTAGCAAAAAGGAAAAACAAGAGCATTTTTTAAATTGCATGGTCCATGTTATAGAAGTTTGTATGCCATGGTTCCTTTTGGTAGAATCATGTCTTAATGTTGTGCACACATTGAACAATTGTCCTCATAAGTAATTGAGAGAAGTTACACCTGAGTAGGCATTTTCAAGAGGAAAGCCTTCTATTGATTATTTCACAGTGTTTTGTTCACCAACATATTCTTATATACCTTATAATATGCATACAAAACTTGAACCTACCAAAGGAGAGGTGTGTTTTTTGGGTATGGATGTTATCTTTGATGAGTTTGGTTATAAAATGACATCTAACACTCTTGGTATGCAAGTGGATCTAGACATGCCAAAATCCTATGATGAAGCAGATGATAAAGAATGTAAAGATTCCATGAGTGATGGCATAAAAAAGGAAGAATCACATGAAGCTATTGGAGATCATGAATAACATCAAGTGGAAACAAGGGAGATAACTATGTATGGATCGAAAGATAAAAACAAGCCAAATTTGTCTCCTCCGGAGATCTTTACAACCTAGAGTTTGAAATAGAATGTATGAAGCTAATTTTACTGCATTGATGAGTATCTTGATTGATTCCAAGCTAAGTACATTTGAGGAGCTCTAAGGAGGCTCCAAATTATAGAAATTGGATTGAAACTATGCAAGAAGAATATAACAACATCAAGAAAAATTGTGTTGAAAACAAATGTATCTTCAAACTGAAACATAAAGTTGAGGGTTCCATCAAAAAGTATAAGGTAAGATTTTTGGAAAAATGCTTTAGACAAAATCATGATATTGAATATCATGATACTTTTTCCCTTTCCTGGTATACTACCTTAAGGTACATTATTTTCTTGGCTTCAAGTTATAATTAGAGTCTTCACCAAATGGATGTGAATATGGATTTATTAAATGAAATCTTGCAGGAATAGGTCAAAAACCATCTACATATGCTTATCTATACATTCTCTGTGATGATTATAACATTGTAAATATTGTTTTGTATGTAGATGATTTTATTCTAAAAGAAAATGATGACGGTTTAATTATTTGGCAAAAAAATGAATTGTGCAAGGAATTTAGAATGAAGGATTTGGGTCCCCTTCATTATGGTCATGGTTTAGAAATATGACAAGATAAGAATCAACGTCTTCTAACTCAAGCTAAATATGTTTTGGATGTCATAAAACAACTCACAATGAAGAATTGTAAACCCATCTCCACATCCATGGATCCTTGTACCAAAGTGAAAAGAATTGTAAACCCATCTCCACATCCATGGATCCTTGTACCAAAGTGAAAGTTGATGATCCACGGGCTTCTTAGGCCCTTGTCATCCTACATTAGAATTAATACATAAATATATGTAATAAAGAAGATAAATCCAAGTAAATACATGTAACAAATGATAAATGCATAAAGAACTAGTCTGGAGCTGTTACAACCACTCCAACCATTTACCTTATATATTGATACTCATGAACCAGGAATAAATGGTGGATTGGTTAACCTTTCCAAATAATCTCTTCCTTCTTGAGTATGTGTGTGCATTGCATTGTTATCATGTAGTTATGTCTTGAATGACTGTGTAAGAATTGTAAACCCATCTCCACATCCATGGATCCTTGTACCAAAGTGAATCCAAATAATCTCTTCCTTCTTGAGTATGTGTGTGCATTGCATTGTTATCGTGTAGTTATGTTTTGAATGACTGTGTAATCTATTAGATTACAACATTTACGTCGTTGGATAGATTGTTGCTTGCAAATAATGATGGATGATGCTTGCGCGTGGATATCACTTTCTTTGATTACTCATCGATGTTGCTCACTGGCTGATTTCCTATTGATTAAAGATTTTCACAGAACATGGATGCTGATAAAGAAGAGATGGAAAAACTGTTCAATAATCTATGTAGATGGTGTTTCTTTTCTTATGGATGTTGCTCGCATAAAGATAACCTATGCAAAGAAACCAAGACGCAAATCATAGTTCATAGATATTGCTCGTAGATTACAAGATTTATTGTTGCTTCGGCCAAGATGCCACTCATATAAAACAATAATGAAGAATTTTTTATGTTGAGTATGCCCGTGAAAAAAGATGAGGTCCTCGGTGGAGCGCCTATAAACCTGCTTCAAAAAATTAGGGGGAGATATATACGACTAATTATGTTAACGACTAGCAGACTCCACGATACGTTTCCCAGGGGGCTTTGTGAAACCTACAACAATGTCATTGAGAATGAGTCAAATCCCTTGTGGAAATTCTTTTGAGGTCGAAGGTATGGTTTTTGGTCGGAGTCGAAGTCAAGCGCTTCATGAAATTCTGGATTTTGGTCGAAGTCGATCGAGAAAACACCGTAGTCGTGGCCTTTGCCATGGTCGAGGGTTCCATTATAGCTATCCATCAAAGTGAGAATATTTAGGCTGGGTCGAGGTCGGTTCAAAATCGACTAATTTAAAGGATGAATTTTCGTCTCTTCACATTTTTTTCCTCAATACTCGTTAGAGAAAAAGATATTATCAAAAAGAGCCCATCTTGCACCCTGCGCTCACTTTCCATGGGGTAATTATCGAACCTTGATGGCATGGGCTAGATAGATTGAAAAAAATGTGATGATGGACGTGGATGCTAGCCTAAGATAGAGGATTCAAATCTATGTGATGAAGTATAATAAAATAATATGTTGTTAAACTTTGAAGATCGACCAAAACGACTAAAGCCAAGATCTACCAATTGAAGCTCGTAAAATATACAAGTATGAATGACATGGGATATGATATGTATTTCAGTAGATAGTCATATTTTTTGCTGACCATCTCTCAAAACAATAACTTATTATTTTCACCTACTGCTCCAGTCTTGAAGCTTAAAGCTTAGACGTTTTCAGACGGATCAAGTACATAAACGCTCTTACTTTTGATCGAGTTTATGTGAGCACATGAGCATTGTCTACATTGACTGATAGTTCTCAAAGAGGTTGATTAGTGTTATCACTTTATGGAACCGTAAGTGAGATATGGTACTTTTCAGAAAATAAATACAAAGCTAAGTGTCAAAACCCTAGATACCAAAACCTTAGTTGTCTAAAACCCTAGATCAACTTGATCCATGTTTTCAGGGTTGCGTCAGCTTGTCTTTCCTTCCTTCTCGTGTGGTGCTCCAAAAACATCCGACGATGGGTTTTTCCTCTTGCTGAGTTGTCCATGATCTGTCTTCCTTGTTGATCTCTGATCCTCAATCTCCTTGTCCAACGACTTTCTTTCTCTTTTCACACCGTCTTTTCTGCTCTTTTGCTCACTTCGACCCATTATCAGTCACTGTGTCTTCCACGCAGTTCGCATTTTTCCCTTTCTTCCTTGATCTTCGCTTGCTTCCATAACCAAGGGCCAACAGGCCCCCGACACTCACCTGTGACTTGTCCCGAGGCACTTCAGGTCTAAAATTTTTGTTTCACTTCGACTTCAGACTGCGCAAGGAAGCCTGTGCTTTCTGCTATTTCCCTTCTCACTGTGTGCAGACTATTTCTTTTTGTGTCTGGTACCCAGTTTCAACTGCACCTAGTACCTAGACCCTTTTCCTTATACTTTTAGTGAGATCTGTGAGATAACTCGTTGTCATAGTACAGTTTCAACCGGCTCCCATTCACCAAACCTTCCTTCCATTCTTGAGTCAAAGTCTTCAACTGCACAACTCATGCTTCTATAACATGGGCAACCTCATATGGCCCAATCCAATGCATCCTAAACTTCCCTAGATGCTTCATGAACTTATTGTCATATACCAATACTAGATCTCCTTGCTTGAAGGCTTTCTTCTTGATGTGCATGTCACAGTAGGCCTTTTCTCTTTCTTTCTGAATCTGTTGGTAAAATCCTGTAATAAATATGTCTTCTTCTAGCTCGACCAACTGTGCAAGCCTCTCTTGAATAGCGCCAGTGTCATCCATATCTGTAAAGGCTACAATTCTCAGACTAGAAACCAAATATTCCATGGGTACAATTTCTTCTAGACCATAGACCAATTTAAAGGGGGTCTGGATGGTCAGTTTCTTGCAAGTGGTTCTATAGGCCCATAATACTGCTGGTACTCTCAAATCTCAGTCATCCCTATTCACACTACATATCTTCGGCATCGTTGTCTCCAAGATCTTATTGAATACTTCAACTATCCCATTTGCCTGTGGATGATAGGGCATGCTCTTCTAATGATGAACTTCAAATTCCTGAGTCAAGGCTTCAATAGTCTTGTTAATAAAATGTGTGCCTTGATCGCTCATAAGGATCTTTGGGCATCCAAACCTGGTTATGATATCATCAAATATGAATCACATAGTTGTAGTTGCACTATAGTCCTTAACTGCTCTTGCTTCTGCCCATCTGGTCAAATACTTTGTCGCAGTGATTATGTATCTAGCTCCTGTGCGCTTCCCTGGTAGGTTGATAGGTCCCACGAAGTTAATGGATCATTTCTCAATTGCCTGTAAGGTTAGCTAAGGTAATAAAGGCATCTCATCTCTTTTGGACGGTTTCCAAACTCTTTAACATACATCACAAGCCTTATAATATTCCTTAGCATCTTTGTGTAGAGTAGGCCACCAAAGACCAACCCTAAGAATCTTTTGCGTTGTTTCTTTCCCTATGTAGTGTCCTCCTGTGATTCCTTCATGTGCTTTTGCAAGGATCAATGGTCTCTATGCTTCCATAACACACCTCCTTAATATCTCATCAGGTCCCATCTTGTATAGTTATCCAGCTATAAGTGAAAAAACTACAGCATGCACTACCAACTGTTTCTTCTGAATAATTGTATAGACACTAGGTGCCATTCATGTTGATAGGAACTAGACTATCTCCATGAAGTGATCATAAACCTTCCTGATGGCCAACAACTGTGCATAAGATAGTGTATCCTCCAAACTAGTAGGCTCTTCTCCATGTTCCAACCTCGACAAGTGGTCATGAATTTTATTCATTCTTCCAGGCTTAACCATGATCTCGAAATCATATTCCTAAAATAGAAGAAGCCATCTTCATATTCTTCCCCCAAATACTTGCTTGTTGACTAGGTATTTTAGCGTAGAATGATCAGTAAACATTTCAAAATGTCCTCCCAACAAGTAGTGGTGAAACTTCTGCAACGCATACACCATGGATTACCCTTCTCTCTCAGTGGTGGTGTAATTAATCTCAGCTATTGATAGCTTCCTGCTAGCAAAGGCTAATAGGTGGTCAATGTCTCCAGCTCCCAATTGTGATAACACTGCTCTTAATGCAATAGAAGATGCATTGACATTCATGTGAAATTCCTTACTCCAATCTGGGAAAACGAGAATGGGCATAGTAACCATTTTTTGTTTCAGTGTGTCGAAGCTTTGCTGGCATTCTTTTGTCCAATGAAACTAACAATATTTCTTTAAAGGTTTCTCCATGGGTGCTATGATTTGTGCATAGCCTTTAATGAACTTCTTGTAGTATCCAACGTATCCCAGTGCAGTGAACCACTGTTTGACTGAAGTAGGAGGGGGTAGATCAACTATAATGACAATCTTAGATGGGTCTACCAGTAGTCCCTGCTTACACACAATATTCCCAAACAACACTTCAAAGGGTGAAAAGAAGATGCACTTCTTCAGGTTCAAGGAAATCTCACATTGCCTGCACTTATCCAACATTAGTCTTAAACATTCAATATGATTTTGTAATAATCTAAAAACAGTCCAATCATCAAAATATGCTTCCAAGAATTTATGTAAAAACTCCTTGAATGCTTCTACCACCACCCTAGAAAATATGGTTGGTGCATTCTTCAATCGAAATGGCATCACTATATACTGGTAGGATCCCCATTATGTTGCAAATGTGGTCTTGTGGTGATCTTCCTTGGAAATCTGGATCTGATGGTATCCTGAAAATCCATCTGTGAAAGAATATACCTCACGTCCTTCGACATTATCTAACACTTCATCACTGAATGGTGTAGGGAATGGGTCATGCAAACAAACATCATTTAGCTTCCTAAGATCTACACAGATCATGATTTCTCCTATCTTCTTGTCTTGTACTACCATAGGTTTAACCCACTCTGACTCTTCAACAGGTTCTATGATTCCTGCTTATAACATTATGTCAAGCTCAATATTCACTTTCTCCTTCTATTTAGGGTTCAATCTATAGGGTTTTTGTTTGATTGGCCTTCCATCTAGTTTCAAAGGGATCCTGATCTCTCCCATGGGCCCTTTAATACCCTTCATATCAGTGAACTTGGCTGGAAACAAGTCTTGATATTCATGTAGTCATTCTGTGATCTTATCAATAGTGACAACATCCCAATAATCTCCAACATTTGAAAGTTTTGGTCTCTTCTCTATTCTAATGTTGATTTTTTTTTTATTTTAATTGACTTTCCAACAAAAGGTAGTTCGACTCCTAGTCCTTCTACATCTCTTTGTCCTTTTGTTTCTCCTAGGATCATCATCTTCGTCAGCATTGATATTGTAACAACCTTGCAGTTTCTGGAGAGGCGCAGTCCATTCGTCCTCTTCTTGCTCCCAAGGGAGGCTAGGTGCCTCCTTAAACACTTTCTCTCTTACAGCCTATAACGCTTGATCCACTGTAGGATATTGGTTATCAAACAAAAATGTAGTTACAAAGTTTCGGGTCATACCTTCCCAATTTGTAGTGATGAGGCACAGTCTTGCTTAAACAAGTTCGTAAGAGGAACTTCTCTGAACGCTCTCCCACTGCATGTATGTCCAGCCTTTGTGTCATTGTCGTTGTCTGAGTTCTTGAACATTAGCCTCTTCCAATCCAACCAACTATTGTATCTTCAAGATATTCTTCTCATGCAATAACATATTGATCTTCAACTTCAAAAAGTGTAAAAATTTTCCTCGAGGTTCCTTAAAGAAATACCTCTCGGCATGGCTATATGACTCTACTCTGTCAACAACAAACTCAGTAATATACCCTCCAATGGTACTATCAAACTAGTGATCTACTACTCTTGACACAACGTTATCAACTCTCTTGACCTTCTTGATCAACGTCGACATCCAAACCACAGGTGGTCTAGATCTGATCTCAAATTGGGTGATTGTCAACCTAGCTAGCCACTCGTATAGCTCCTCATGGATTCCTCCTAAGAAAATCTTGTGTATATCAATAAAGATATATCTTCCCAACCAATCCTCTGTACTAATATTAAGGATCTTGTTTTGGGCTTCAACGAAGTCCTTTTCTTGATTTTCTATCTACTTCTGAATCTTTGTCTTAAATGAAAATCACCTTGACATTCTCTCAAGAATATTCTTGTCCCGGAAACAGAACCATTTGTTGGCACAGGAGTAGACCCGGGGTTCAGCTCTAACAACGCACTAGTAAGCCCTAACTACTGGCCCTTTTGGCAACACTTGTGAAGTAGATGCAATCTCACCCGAAGTAGCTATAGGAGATTGCAGGACACAGGTGTCTATAACCACAGGAAATGTAGAGTGGATTCACAACAACAACACACAACCACCTAGTTATTCTTTACCTTCCTTAAACCTACTGTGCAAGTTATATTTCATATCTAACACAATATCACAATAGCAACATATAAAATGAAAAAGAACACAACATCAATCACACATAACACAAGATACACGTTGTTCACCTCCACCTGGGGCTACGTCCACATAACTGTGCTTTATAAGATATTAAGATGAAAGCATACAGTTCATATATGCACTCTTAGCTAGCAGATCTTCTCTCTTTCTCTCTGCCTTCCCTCGATGTGCATCCATCTACAGGGTTGATCTTCGCACTGAGCTGCAGGGTTGATCTTCTCACCCAACTGAATATCTTACAATACAGAATGCCCTCACACACAACACTTCTCTCTCACACAGTTGTACTCCCTCAATCACACAATAACAATGAACTCTCAACCAACTTAGCACCAACCCATCCCAAGTCCTTTAGACCTTTATTTATACATTAAAATATCTCTCGGACACCCTTAGGTCAAAACCAAAGTGTCAAAACCCTAGATACCAAAACCCTAGGTGTCTAAAACCCTAGGTCAACTTGACCCACATTTTCAAGGCTTCGCCACCCTGTCTTTCTTTCCTTCTCGCATGGTGCTCCAAAGAATCAGACAATGGTTTTTTCCACTTGCTGAGTTGTCCACGATCCGTCTTCCTTGTTGATCTATCATCCTCAATCTCCTAGTCCAACAACTTGCTTTCTCTAACTTCACATCGTATTTTTTGCTCTTTTGCTTACTTCGACCCATTATCAGTCACTGTGTCTTCGTGCAGTTCGCATTTTGTCTTTTCTTCCTTGATCTTCTCTTGCTTCCATAACCAAGGGCCAACATTAACCGACATATTCTTATATACCTTATGATATGCGTACAAAACTTGAACTTACCAGTAGAAGAGGTGTGTATGTTGGGTATGGTGATGATCATAGGGGATATGTAATTTTTATTCCTAGTGAAAGAATAACCATATTTTTTAGGGATATTATTTTTTATGAATTTGGTTATAAAATGACATCTAACACTCTTGGTATGCAAGTGGAGCGAGACGTGCCAAAATCCTATGATGAAGGAGATTATAAAGAATGTAAAGATTCCATGAGTGATGGCATAAAAAAGGAAGAATCAGAGGAAGGGATTGGAGATCATGAATAACATCAAGTGACAACAAAGGATATGACTATGTATATAAAGAGAATAGTAGAAGGCTCGAAAGAAAAAAAAGCCAAAATTGTCTCCGTCGATGAGATATTTATAACCCAGAGTTTGAAATAGAATGTGTGAAGCTAATTTTACTGCATTGATGAGTATCTTGATTGATTATGAGCTAAGTACATTTGAGGAGGCTTCAAGTTCTAGATAGTGGCTTGAAGCTATGAAAGAAGAATATGATAACATCATGAAAAATTATGTGTGGGATTTAGTTCCACTTCCTGAAGGAAAGAAAGTCATTGGAAGCAAATGTATCTTCAAACTGAAGCATAAAGTTGATGGTTTCATCGAGAAGTATAAGGTAAGATTTTTGGAAAAATTATATTGAATATCATGATACTTTTTTCGGTGTTGTGTGGTATACTACCATAAGGTATGTTATTTCCTTGGCTTCAAGTTATAATTAGAATCTTCACCAAATGGATGTGAATATGGATTTATTAAATGAAATCTTGCAGGAATAGGTCTACATACAACAGTGACATGGATTTGAAGTTCGTAGTAAAGAGGATCTTCTATGCAGATTAAAGAAGGCCTTGTATGTTCTTAAACAAGCTCCTCATGCATGGTACACTCAGATTGATGAGTAGTTTCAAGGAAAAGGAGTAAAGGAATAATCTACAAAAGTTTATCTATACATTTTGTGAGATGATGATAACATTGTAAATATTGTTTTGTGTGTAGATGATCTTATTCTAAAAGAAAATAATGACAATTTAATTATTTGACTAAAATATGAATTGTGCAAGGAATTCGAGATGAAGGATTTGGGTCCCCTTCATTATGGTCATGGTTTAGAAATATGGCACGATAAGAATAAACTTGTTCTAACTTAAGCTAAATATTTTATGGAGGTCTTAAAACAATTCAAAATGAAGAATTGTAAACCCATCTCCACATCCATGGATCCTTGTACCAAACTACAAGTTGATGATCCAAGTGAAGAAGTGGATGTGTTGTGGGGACTTCTTAAGCCCTTGTCATCATACATTAGAATTAATACATAAATTTATGTAATAAAGAGGATAAATCCAAGTAAATACATGTAACAAATGGTAAATGCATAAAGTAAATAAACTAATAACTAATACATAAATTTATGTAATAAAGAGGATAAATCCAAGTAAATACATGTAACAAATGGTAAATGCATAAAGTAACTAAACTAATGATTAGTTAGAGCGGTAGTGGATTGGTTAACCTTCCCAAATAATTTCTTCTTTCTTGAGTATGTGTGTGCATTGTGTTGTTATCATGTAGTTCTTTTTTGAATGACTGTGTAATTACGCCGTATATCTATTGGCAATAGGGAGGATTAATGATCTTTTAATTTAAAATTCTAATCTGATGGCTAACAATTGAAGATGCTGGCATATTTTTAGTCGTCTTTCCAAATCAATGAATGTGATTTACTCTTCATAACTTCCTTGTATTTCTAAATGCATCCGTTAACCTGTTTACTTTTTAACATTTACCTAATCATATTAAGAAATTACTGTAGCACCATATAATTGCCAAATTTGAATTATTAACAAGCACTACTTCAACTCCCTCCTCAACTACTCAACTGTTCATGGTCTCAGATGTCCGCGCGTTTCATATTCGATAGTCGCAACAAATCGGCGGTGGCAGCATTGCGAGCCTCGCGGTGTGCAATTCCATCGGCGAATTGGTTCTGTCCGCCGTTGGGGTAGAGTCGAAGGCGTTGCATTGCATCCCTCCGCGAGGCTTACAGTTAGTTTGGTCCCGGCACCGGATTTTAAGAGGGCGCACGAGATTCATCAGTGGTGGGCGTCGGATCTCAGAATTCAGTGCAGCGAATGCAGGATTAGCGAAGGACCGGACCACTTGAAATAAAACGCCGAGACCAAAACAAATAAAATGCCTGTAGGTTGCCTGGTTTTAACAGGGTAAATTGTAATGTACTGTAGTCTCTATATTCCTATTGTAGATCTGACTGTGTCTGCAAGGAATAAGCCGATATTATTGAACTTGCATAGAATATATGCACATGCTGATAAACAAAGACGAGATGTACGGCAAAGGGAGCAGCATCCGAATAACCATGTAGCGATGATCTTGCATTGGGGCATATATTAAGTTTGCCAAAATAAACCAATTTTTTTCGCCAGGTTATGTTTTAATATAAAGTGATTTGTTGCCTGCTGTGAATAACCATTCTTACGAACCATAGGATTGCTTGGGTCACTCCCCACCGATTTGTTGCATCACCACTGATACCTTTGGGCGTTTTCAGCCGCGAGTTAGCGGCTGTGCTAGTCTATTACATTACAACATTTACGTCGTTGGCTCCTCTGTTCGACTATGTGACAACAGCAGTGGATGGGGGTTGGTCTGAACCTGAAGAAGATGGAGAGATAATCGACTAGGTGACAACAGCAATGGATGGGGTTGGTCTGAACCTGAAGAAGATGGAGATGGAGATGGAGAAATAAGAGGATACATTGTTGCTTGCAAATAATGATGGATGATTCTTGCTCGTGGATATCGCTTTCCTTTGATTACTCATCGATGTTGCTTTCCTTGGATTTCCTATTGATTAAAGATGTTCAGAACATGGTTCATAGATGTTGCTCGTAGATTACAAGATTTCTTGTTGCTTCCGCCGAGATGCCACTCATATAAAACAATAATGAAGAATTTTTTATGTTCAATATGCCCGTGAAAGAAGATGAGGTCCTCAGTGGACCGCCAATAACCATAATTTGTGAAACCTACAAGAATGTCATTGAGAATCCATGCTCCGTTCGAAGTCAAGCGCTTCATGAAATTCTGGATTTTGGTCGAAGTCGATCGAGAAAACACCATAGTCGCGGCCTTTGCCATGGTCGAGGGTTATAGCCATCCATCGAAGTTGAGAATATTGAGGCTGGGTCGAGGTCCATTCAAAATCGACTAATGTAAAGGATGAATCTTCGTGTCTCTTCACAATTTTTTCCTCAATATTCGTTAGAGAAAAAATTATTATCAGAAAGAGCCCATCTTGCACCCTGCGCTCACTTTTCTCTGGGGAATTATCGAACCTTCCTTGATGGCACGGGCTAGACAGATTGCAAAAAATGCGATGATGGACGTGGATGCTAGCGTAAGATAGAGGATTCGAATCTATGCGATGAAGTATAATAAAATAATATGTTGTTAAACTTTGAAGATCGACCGAAACGACTAAAGCCAAGATCGATCAATTGAAGCTCGTAAAATCTACAAGTATGAATGACATGGGATATGATATGTATTTCAGTAGATAGTCATATTTTTTGTGGACCATCTCTCAAAACATGAGCATTGTCTGCATTGATTGACAATTCTCAAAGGCGTTGAGTGGTGTTATCACTTTATGGAACCGAAAGTGAGAGATGGTACCTGTCCTTCAGAAACTAAATGCAAAGCTAACCAATTGTCGAGCCATAAAAAAAGTCAACTTGGATAACTAGTCGTCTACTAGACTTGACCAATCTCCAACGTCCTAAAAATGTTGAGAAAAGTGGGTGCAATCATTTGTTAAATGGGGTCGACACTATCCCTTGCAAATGGAATCGTCCAATGGTGGAAGATTCCAAATCGACCAGTTGACAGTCGAAACATCCAACTGGTGTTCGGATCATAAGAGAGGCACCGACTTACCTTTCAAAAAGCGAGTCGACTTAGTGGCCAAAAACCCTACCGAGCCTCTCGTCAGAGCATTTTTTGTGCACAAGAGTTGAAAGGCACGAGAAAAGCTTGAAAATATATTTGGAAGCTCAGAAAATTTGTGATTATAAACTTGAGAAGTTGGTGCCAGGTAATTAGATAGAGCAAGAAATAAAACAATCGACTAATAACTTCCCGAAATCCTTGTCGATACTTTTAATTTTGAGGAGAATACAAATAAATCCCAACAATTAAAACACTCTGGAATACCGCATGTTGGTCCAGGGAATTTCTGCTAGTAACACTAATGTGAAAGAGATAGTCGTTGAAGTCTTCAACTCGACCTAACACCGCCTGATCCTTCTCGATGAATGCTGAGAAAGTATGTTGAATTGAACTAAACTATGAGGTAATTGCTCAATCAGAACACCAAAAAAATATGAGCCTCAGGAGATGTGCAAGGTTGATAGATTAAGTGTACCATCATTATTACAACACATGAAATGTGTACACGCATCAAAGAAAATGGCATTGCCACTGTTGTTAAATATAGCTATCAGATTTCAGGTTGTGGGTAGGGATCGAACACTTAGAATTTGGAGAAACAATCTCTTATTATTCAATGAGCACAATTACATCATTATATAGGACTATAGGAATTCAGTGTTATTAGAGGGTCTATTATTTCCAAGTCTTCCCCTTAATGGAAAATGAATTGACTTCTACACCTAACATCTCCCTAAAAACCTCAAACTTAATATTTCCAAGAAGTTTAGTGAAAACATCAACAGTATTTTCACAAGTATTACAATACATAAGATCTATTTCATTGGACTACAACTTTTCTCTAACAAAATGAAACTGAGTATCAACATGCTTTGTCTTTGCATGATAAATCGGATTATTCATCAGCTTGATTGAACTTTGATTATCACATTTAATCATTGTAGGTTCCTTTTGTTCTTCTCCAATATCTTGAAGAAGTCTTCTCAACCAAACATCTTCACAAGTTGTTGCACACAAGGCTTTATATTCTACTTCAGTAGAAGACCAATATATTTAATACCATAATCAAGTGTTCCTTTTAGATACTCGAGTACCACCTTTGCTGCATTCCAATGGCTTTCTAGAGGTTTCGTCATAAACTGACTTAACACACTCACAAAGTATGCAATATTAGGTCTGGTTGTGGTGAGATAATTCAATCTACACACCATCTGTCTATACATAGTGCCATTCACCTCCTTCGAACCATCATCACAAAAAAGTTTCACATTCTACTGCATATGAACAATAGAAGATTTACACTGATCCATTTTAAATATCTTAAGTACATCTCTGACATACCTAGGCAGTAATGTAACTCACCAAGATCTTTCATTTCAAAAACTTGTGACAATTGCTCCTTGATTTCATCAATTAATTTCCCTACATTTCCCGTAATTATTAAATCATCAACATATAAGGAAATCAATACTATATACCCCTGCTCATCAAATTTGATATACAGATTTGGATCACTCTTGCTCCTCATAAAGCCCTGTTGAAGAAAGAAAGAGTCTATCTTCTCATACCATGACCTAGGTGCCTATTTTAATCCATACAATGCTTTCTTTAACTTACACACTAAGTGTTCTTGCCCATGTTCCACAAACCCTTCAGGTTGAGTAAGTTAAACCTCCTCCTTTAACTCACCATTCAAAAATGAAGATTAGCATCTAGTTGGTGTAGCTTCCAATGATACTTTATAGCTAAAGCAATTAACAATTTGATAGTATTCAATTTAGCTATTGGTGCAAATGTTTCAGCATAATCAATACCTTATGTTTTTGAATACCCCTTTTTCACTAGTCTAGCCTTATATTTGTCTATACTACCATCTGATTTAAATTTGGGTTTGTATATCCATTTGCATCCAATAGGCTTTTTATGTTTAGGAAATTCAGTCAATTCCCAAGTATTGTTTTTCATTATAGATTCATATTCTTCCTCCATTGCATTTCGCCATTCGTCATGTTCATTAGCTTCATCAAAACTCATGGGTTCTATGACATTTGAAATGCTACTCATTAGGGCATAGTCTCTATACCTCTCACGGAGCGGAACCTGTCATGTAGATCTTCTCAACTAATTATTTTCCTCCCCACTTTGTGAAGATATGTTTTCACCACTAGGTGAACTCTGACTGCTTAAACTGTCCATGTCACTGTCACCGAGTCCTTCTTGCTGCTACTATTGTCGCTGTGATAGCCGCATCAGGTTTTGCTTTAGTTCCCTTTGCAATGGTCGAGACACCATATCCCTCCATCAGGATCTGCATTTTGAATTTTCAGTTAATGAAATTCATGCCATCTAATTTGTTGGCTTCGTTGAGGTAGGTCTCTACAAGAGGATTCGTCATCGCTGCAAGATATTCTCTGCAAGTGAATCACCAAGAATGGCCTGGAGAAGTATTCCTCAAGAACAATGGGTGCATAAATTCATCAACACATTGGACACAACGCCTATCAATTTGTATCTTCAAGAATAACTATGCCTCACCACTTCAGATTGGTACGGTATCACTCAAAACTTTATAGCTACATTTTCATTTGAAAGCCAGTATCCTTCAGTAGATCAAGCGCTACAAGTTATCAGACATAAAGTCTTTGAGGAGGCACCTAGCCTCCCTGTGGAGAAAGAAGAGGATGAATGGACTGCACCTCTTCAGAAACTGCAAGTATGTTCAAATATCGATGTCGATGAAGACGATGATCCTAGGAATGTGAACATCACAGAAACAGAAGGACAAAGAGATGTAGAAGGACCAGGAGTTGAACTACCTTTCATTATATAGCCAATCAAAATCAATAAAGTTAATATTGGAACAAAGAAAGCACCTAAGCTTTCTAATGTTGGGGATTACTGGGATGATGCCACCATTGATAAGATCACATAATTACTACATGAATATCAGGACTTGTTCCCAACCAAGTTCACTGATATGAAGGGCATAA
The DNA here is from genome assembly GCA_900067695.1 of Picea abies. Lineage (NCBI taxonomy): Eukaryota > Viridiplantae > Streptophyta > Pinopsida > Pinales > Pinaceae > Picea > Picea abies. The sequence goes on from CBVK0100097973.1 coordinate 25,736, forward strand.
AAGGGCCCATGGGAGAGATGAAGATCTCCTTGAAACCAAATGTGAGGCTAGTTAAACAGATACCCTACAGATTGAATCCCAAATATAAGGAAAAAGTTAAGATTGAACTAGACCGAATGTTGGAAGCAAGAATCATAGAACCTGTGGAGGAGTTAGAATGGATTAGTCCTATGGTGGTACAAGATAAGAAGATAGGAGAGATCAAGATCTGTCTAGATCTCAAAAACATGAATGATGTATGTTTGCATGACCCATTCCCTACACTATTTATAGACGAAGTGTTAGATAATGTAGGAGGACAGGAGGTATATTCCTTTACAGATGGATTTGCAGGTTATCACCAGATCAATATTGCCAAGGAAGATTCCCATAAGACCACATTTGCATCAAAATGGGGTTCCTACCAGTACACAGTGATGCCTTTCAGATTGAAGAATGCACCAGCCATCTTTTTTAGGGTGGTGGTCGAAGCATTCAAGGAGTTTTTACATAAATTTTTGGAAGCCTATTTTGATGATTGGACTGTTTTTAGCTTATTACAAAATCATATTGAATGTTTAAGACTAATGTTGGATAAGTGCAAACAATGTCAGATTGACCTAAATCTAAAGAAGTGCATCTTCTTTTCACCCATTTGGAGTGTTGTTGGGCTATATTGTGTGCAAGTAGGGGTTACTGGTAGATCTATCCAAGATTGACATTATTGTTGATCTACCCCCTCCTACTTTAGTTAGATAGTTGCGCACTATGATAGGACATACTAGATACTACATTAAGTTAATTAAGGGATATGCACAGATTAAAGCACCCATGGAGAAGATTTTGAAGAAATATTTTCAGTTTCAATGGACAAAAGAATGTCAACAAAGCTTCGACACACTGAAATAGAAAATGGTTACTGTGCCTATTCTGGTTTTCCTAGATTGGAGAAAGGAATTTCATGTGCATGTCGATGCATATTCTATTGCATTAGGAGCAGTGTTAACACAACCAGGAGCAAGAGATATTGACCACCTATTATTCTTTGCTAGCATGAATCTCTCAACAACTGAGATAAATTACACCACCACTAAGAGAGAAGGTTTATCCATGGTGTACACGTTGCAAAAGTGTTTTCACTACTTGTTGGGAGGCCACTTCAATATTTTCACTAATAATGATAGGCACAGGTTGGTTCAATCATAGATGAGAGTGTTAGGTCCATTTTCTCTGGTGAATAGATTCTTCTTTTAGTCTCAACTCCTGCATCTTCATTTTTCGATAATCGGATATGAAGGAATATTCTTATGCACTCATCTGCTAGGTGTCTTTGGAGGCACTTGTTGAACTTTCTCTTCTACTTCTTTCAAATCCTGTTCATTCTCCCCTTCTACTTCTTTTTCATCTTCTATTTCTTCTTTGTAAATTTGTTCTATTGATTCATTTTCTTCTTCCTTTATTTCTTGTCTACTTGTTTCATCAATTATTACATTGATGCTTTCCACAACAAAGGCCTATCATGATAGGCACATCAAGAAGAAATCATTTAATAAAGGAGATCTGGTATTGGTATATGGCAATAAGTTCATGAAGCATCCAGGGAAGTTCAGAACACATTGGATTGGGCCATATGAGGTTGCTCATGTCATAAAAGGAGGAGCTGCACAACTGAAGACTTTCAATGGGGAATGAAAGGAAAGATTGGTGAATGGGATTCGGTTGAAATTGTACTATGACAACCAATTTTTTCGTAGCTCCCAGTAGAAGCATGAGAAAAAGGGTATAGGTATTAGGTCCAGTTGAAACTGGGTACAATACACAGAAAAGACAGTCTACACATAGGGTGGAGGAATAGAGCAGAAAGCACAGGCTACGCTGCACAGTCTGAAGTTGAAGTAAAGAAGAAGGTTCAGAACTGAAGTGTCTCGGGACGAGTCACATGTGAGTGTTGGGGGCATGTTGGACCTTGGTTATGGAAGGTTGTGAATACTAAGGAAAGAAACATGAAGTGAAAACTGTGCAGAATACAAGTTGACTGAGATTGGGTTGAAGTGGCCAAAAGATCAGAAAATACAGAGCGAAGTAAGAGAAATAAATTCATTGGATGGGGAGATTGAGGAAGACAGATCATCAAGGAAGATGGATCATGGATGACTCAACAAGAGAAAAAAGCCACCAATGGATGCTTTGGAGCATCTCATAAGAAAGAAGGAAAGACAGGCTAGTGAAGCCCTGAAATCACGGGTCAAGTTGACCTAGGGTTTTAGACACCTAGGGTTTTGGTATTTAGGGTTTTGACACCTAGGTTTCGGCCTAAGGTTGTTCGAGAGTCATTGTAATGTATAAATAAAGGTCACAAGAACCTGGGAATCGTTTGAATAGATTATGATGAGGGATTTTTTCTATTGTTGAGAGAGAAGTGTTGTGAGAGAGAGAAAATTCTCGTATTGTAAGATCTTCAGCTGGGTGCGAAGATCAACCCTGTAGTTGGGTGCATAGGGAGGGGAGAGAGGAGAAGAAAAATAAAGAGAGAGATCTGCAAGCTAAGTGCAGATAGAACTATATGATTTCATCTAATATATTATAACTATAGTTCTGTCGACGTAGCCCTAGAGAGAGGGTGAACCACGTATATCTTGTTGTTGTGTGTGATTAATGTTGTGTTCTTCTCATCTTTGATATACTGTTAAATTAATTATAGTGTTAGATCTGAGATATATTGTGCGCAGTAGGCTTAAGAAAGATAAAGAATAGCTATATATGTGTGAGAGTTCTACCTTGGACCCACTTTGCTTCCTCTTCTTGTAGACACCTGTGTCCTGCAACCCCCTATAGCTACTTCGAGTGAGACTGCATTTTCTTTGCAGGTGTTTCCAAAAGAACCAGTAGTTAGGGATTGTTGGTGCGTTGTTAGAACTTAACCCCGGGTTTTCCCTTATGCCAACACTTGTCCACTACCACCATGATTGAATCATTTTGCTTTCCTATTCTAGGAAATCCCGTGATGAAATCCGTTGTCACCACTTCCATTAAAATTATTATTGAAATAATTTATTTTGTATTCACTTTTAATTATAATACACTCATCACTTTACTTTATTGTTTACCTTTTAAAATCTCTTAAACCACTTTGATTACCTTGACCTTTTGGGGCTTCTAGATGACATATGAGGGTCCTCCAACTTCGTAAGCGTAAGGCCATAAATCTCAAACCGTGAGGAGTTATGTGACGTTCTACATACCAATAGAAATTGCATGACATGTACTATCCATATATAATAGTATTATATGAAAATATATCATAACTCATACCGTTACCCATCAAACAATCTTGGGTCCATCCCACTTCCACTCAGGAATGGGTAAAGGTTGTAGCAACCCTGCTGGGTGTCTGTGCTCAGCTTTAACCTTTTGACACTCCATACATCTGGTGATGTATTCTGCAATATCTTTCTTCATACCTGGCAAAAAATAATGGCTCTTGACTACTGTCACAATTTTCTGATATCCAAGGTGCCCTGCATAAGGCACATTATGCATTTCATGAAAAATCGCAAGTTTCAAATCCTAGAAATTAGGTACCTAAATTTTTTTCTTGTACATAAGTATTCCATTAGTTTTCAATTTATAAGTCTCCACTTTCTGTGGCATCTTACCTTGTTGTATCTTTTCTACCAAATCACTGTACTGCAAATCTGTATTTGCAGCCTCCAAAATTCTTCTTTTAATATCAGTTTGTTACATGCTAATGGTTGTAGCATGTAATTCGTGTACTCTCCTATTGAGTGCATCATCCACTTTATTCTCCTTCCCTTTGATATGTTTGATATCAAAATCATACTCACAAAAAAACTCCAACCACCTACTCTGCCTAGCATTGAAGGTTTGTTGATCAAACAAATACTTCAGACCATTATGGTCTGTTCTTAGTTTGAACCTCCTTCCCATGAGGTAATGCCTCCATTTCTTTAGAGTGTGTACTATGGATGTAAATGTGTTCACCTTCATAGAATAGATCTAGCTAAACAATGATACATGCATTTGCAGAGAGAATTGGAAAAAGAAGAAGAAGGAAAGAAAGAATGGAAGAATCCTCATTAATTGTATTCCACACTCAAAGAGTGAATAATTTACAATATATATATATAGGCTAAATGAGTAAATAATGATCCATAGTGGTGGTCTAGATTGATCTGGACACACACCAATAGTTAAAAGAGTAAATTTCCACCTAGTCTAGTCTCTCAGGTAGTTATGGGAGTGAATTGCCACCTAGCTGAGTTAACTAGTCAACTAGTCTTCAATTAACTGACTGAATAAAGAGTAGTGAGTTGGTGATGATCCCAATGTTGCATGGT
>CBVK0100097974.1:0-30064 GCA_900067695.1 Picea abies
AGGGGAGGGGCATGTTAAGCCCTAAATATTGGCACATTACCCCTTAATTGGGGAATATTACATTAGTAATGTTATTTTATTTATGTCGGCTTGGGTCCATTAGTTGTAAGTGTACCTCCTAGTCTCTTATATATACCAAGGAGATATTTTCGTTTGGAATCATCTTGTACTTGAACATTTATGTGGCGTAAAAGAAGGTTCCCCCCTCGAAGAGTCTTATTATCTTAAAGTCTCTCTTTTTCAAGGCATTGAGTACTTGTTTTGAGGTTTTTCTATGCTATATTGATATTTGGTTCTTAACAAAATATCGACATAAATATTAGAGTAAACATTGATAAAAGTGTCAACATATTAATTATAAAGAGAAAAAATGGGAAGCATCGAAATTTAGGATAGTCTAGAAGTTTAATAGGCAATGTATGTTTTGAGAAAATCCCTAAGCCTATCGAAGGAGTCGAGCCACAATGACAACAAACAAAACCATAATCCACACAAAACTACAATGATAACAATAGAAGCCATTCACAACAATTAATCTTGAGAGGATAACACTTTTCTTTGAAATTGAATGTGTAGTTCTCTTTAGATTGAATTTCTCTTCATGATGTTATGTCAATTGATTCTTAATACCCTAAACTTTTTTTCTAAGGATAAACCTTCCAAGGAAATCCATTGGACACTTCCCCTCATTTTGAGGATGGTACCTAAAGTAAATCATATTCTTCAAGGCGCAAGGCTAAGACAACAATATATTCATTAGAGCTCAACACGTCACTAGCGGAAATAGATCCTTGGTATGGAGGGTAACACTCCTCCACTCAACCGCTTAAGCTAGATCCAATTGACATTTCTGGAATATATATCGTAGGAAACCTCTAGGCATTTCCCCTCATTCCAAGGATAGTACGTAGGGTAATTCGAATTCTTTAAAGCTCAAGGTTATATCAACATGTCACTAGTGAGAATATAACCTAAATGGAAAAGATAATAATCCTCCCAACCACCCAAACTAAACCAAATTAGCATACCCTAAACTTTATTACTTATAAATGACACTCTATCCTCTTATAATATGTGTGTACCCTAAACTAACTTTATTGCTTATAATTAACACTTTACCTTCTTTTATAGGCATTGTCTAACTGTTCAACGTTTTAGTCCTTTTCTCTGGAATCCGGTGACACAAACCTACACGAAATCACATTTTTTTGTTGTTTAAATTGTAATTTTAAATGCAAAATTGGATTCAGCATGTTGAAAAACACTTGGAGCACTTGGATTACATACAATTAACCACTCAAGTATACATTTACAATAATTTATAGTCGAATTTCAAACAAATATCCCCAAAAAATATACCTGCAAAAAGACCAAAATATAAAACGTTTAGCCTACACTTTTATATATGTCTATAATTGATTTTACTTGATGTTAGTTGCTTTTTACCACGGTGTTAGTTGCTTCCTATTTTATGTATGCGTTTAGTGATGTTTTCACCTCGGCGATAGTTGCTTATTGTTATAGGTAATTTGTTTCAACTTGTTATGAGTTTTACTAACACTACAATCAATTCACATTTGCAAGGAACTAAGATTCCCAAATGCCACAAACATATCTAATTATCTAATTAAATATACCACTCTACAAAAAGGACACAGACAATTTGTCTCATTAGTTGTTTTATTGGTATATGTACCAATGGTTAAATGCCACAAACATGTCTAATCACATGGATCACGTTACAAAGATATAACGAGGCAAAGACAAACTGTCTTATTAGTTGTATTATTGAGATGTGTACCAGTTCATATTCATTTTTAACTCAAGGGAGCATTTATTATAAATTGAAGATTGAGGTTGATGGTTATGTATATAGGAATGAGTTAAAAGGTGTTATTTGATTTGATTTGATTTGAGAGTTTAATTTTTTATAATAATAATGTGAAAAAAATTTGTTTGGATTAATTAATTTTTTTTTTAATTTCAATTATTTGAATTTTTTTTAATAAATTAAAATATTTAAATACAAAGTTTTATGTTCAAAGTTTTTATCAATTAAATAAATTTTTTATTAAATTTCCCGAATGGGGTGACATGTGGTAGCTCCTTGTCACTTGGCTCAGTACTGAGCTACAGCATAAATGCTGATGGCCGCCACCCACCCGCCTTGCATTTACGATGCTAGACAACCATTACAGCCGGTATACGGAGGAGGGACACCTCCCTCGCGCGAAAACTCTCGCTCACAACGTACTCAGCATGATAGGGGCTATGGATAGCCAGGTGAATCCGGTCGTTTGGGAGCTCTGGTGTAGCTCTGTTTCTGTCTCGTCCTGGCTTACTCTCATCTCGATGCACCCTCTCTGTATTGTTATATATCCCTTGGAAAACATGACCAGGAAGCGGGGCAGGCCTCATCGTGGCTCGGCCTGGTACACCCACAAAGCGCAGAGGCAAAGGAAGGAGAAGTTGGAGCGAGCTCTATCGTTGGCGACCTCCATTCTTTGAAAGAAGGCTCGCACTGACCAATTGGCTCTGCATGCCATCATTGCAGAGACTGGGGCTATGCGTAGCAGTGAAACCATGGAAATTGAGCCTGGAAACAGGCCGGAGGACGGTGTTGCGGATGCGTTCCCTGCCTGTTACGTTGAAGAAATACCATTCATGGAGGAATTGGTGACTACCCCGGAACCCCAAGCCATGGCGGAGAACTACCAAGATGGAAGCGATCCTAAAATCGAGCTGGCAGATGATATCCCTGGGTGCATTGTCGAGGAAATACCATGGACGGGTGACTATAGCCCCACCAGCCATGCTATGCAGGCAACGTTCGAGGAAGAAACTCAGGACAAAGCTTGCGCCGAAGAGAATGTAGATGAGAACAGCCCAGCGAGGAAGGAGGAAGCGGTCGGTGCAGAACTGCTGGAGCTCGAAGCCGAAGATGGTACAACCATGGAAGTGGGGGATGTAATCCTCAATGACGTAGTTAATGGCTTGCATGGTACTTTCCTCCATGCAGAGAATCTGGCTCTGGTGTTCAAACTCTGAGGCCACATGGCAGACCTGAAGAATAGAGCCCTTCTCATGGGCCAGTGTCTGGACCTGCTCCTTGACGCATACTCCAATGCTCCAGCAAAGAGGAAGTGCCCTCTCTATGTGCAGGCATTGGCCATCCTAGCTGGGTCCACGTGGCAAACAAGCAAGGGTGACGGGTCACCAGGTATCTAGGATCTTCTATGCTATTTTGTTTCTTTGTTTAATCATGCTACTGTTACATGTTTACTTGGATTATAGCCATCTGTCTTGGTATCCTCTGGGCAGGACAGATGACAAAACAGTTCTCCAAACCATGTTGGTTTCCGGTAAAACGACAGCTTTTTTGGTGGATTAGGCCTATATCTCTGTACATTTTGTCAAGGATTCTTTGATAACTTTATATAGCAGGTTCTACCTTCTTCTTTTTTTTTCAAATTTCTATGTTTGTAGATAGAATATGAAGGGTAGGAAGTTAAAAAACAAGTTGATCATGAAAACATTATGTTAAAAAACAAAAGTACAATATCACCCACAAATGATGAAGAAATGAGGCATGCACATAGCTCATGCAATGTCAACAGTTCAACTAATGAATGCCAATTAATATAATTGAATGTTATTGCAAGTTATATGTTTTGGAATATTTGTCTCTAAGAATTATGGATTTAGTTTAATGTACTCGACATATTGTCACAATTGCATGAGGACATGTTACCAATAAGTGTAACAATTAGAAATTGGTTGCAATTAGATTATTGTACTAGACCTTTACATTGTCCCTTTTTATATGACAATGGGTCTCTTATTCATATATAATAAAATGGGTTTCTTATTCCATTGTATTGTCGAATGTCGTAAAATGTTGTGTTCCTAAATAATTAATATGTGGATGATTTACATTGTTACAAATAACAAAGGTGTAATTGTTTGGATAACGCATTAACTCAATTATTATATCGAAATGCAATAACAAAAATATAAAACATTATTATTCTAGAAAAAAAATTATTTTTAAATGATTAATTGAAAAAATTGTAAAAAAAAAATGAATTAAAATATATATCCATGTTAATACATTGTAATATTTTAAACTCAACAGACAGTGCATGCCATATGACAGAATGCGGTGCATTTTGAGACGTAATATGCATTGGTGAACATTAATTATAATAGCACATTGGTACAAACTATTGAGAAATGCACCATTTTGTAAACAATATAACGTACAATAATATTTATCGTTTCAAAATTGTATGTTTCTCATGTTTAAAATATACATCGGGTACTAAAAATAATTTGTGTACCAGTGTGTTACATTTATTATACGTGTGAGGGTTCTAAATATTATTTACGCACTAGTTCTTGGTAAAAATAACAACACTGAAATCTCACTTCAAATATTCAAAATTCACCACCCTTCAGTGCACATGGTAAAACTGATACGGGTATGTACCAATTACACAAGCATTGGTGCTCAGGATAACTTGATTGCATCAGTGCTCACTATAAATTAAATGCATTGGGGCGTACAAATCCTAAAATGCATTGGTGCTTTATAATAAAACAAGGAAGAACCTGTGCGTAGAAATTATAAGAGCGCCAATGCTCTGCATACAACGAAAAAGGAGGAATCGGTGGGAAATATTTATAAACACACCATAGTTTTTTTTATTATATTAAAATCAATGGTGTTCATATGATATTACCTTTCTAGTGCATTTTGATTATAGTTATGCACTGGTGTGTGTTTGACAATATCGCATCGATGTGTTTTGACAAGAACAACACCGAAAAAAAAACCTCTGCTACAACCTCTGCTTGCCCAACGTTTTTAGTTATATGGAACATCTTCTAAAACCTCTGCAGTCAATAGAGGAGGTTCTAGCGAAGGTATTTTTGAATTTTTTTCTAAATTTTGTAGCACCAAAAAGCTCCACAAAAACCTCCATTAGAAGGTGTTCTCCTTGTAGTGGGAAAAAGTGATGTGCAAAAGATTCAATCATCGAACCTTTGAAGGATGTAATATACTTCATTCTAAAGTATATTACTTATGAGGGTCGATACAATACATTATTTTTATATCATGTTCGACTCTTATTGCATGTGAAAGAGGGTTTGTTGATTAACCCACCACACTTATTTTGGAAACGTTTGACAAAAATGGAAGCATGTGTTCAAAACCACCTAGAGAGTAAGGAGAAAAGTGTGTATCATCATGGTATGATAAAAATTCTAGTAAGAGATTAATTACATAGATTTGATATAATTTGGGAAGCATTCCTAGAGGATCATGGGTTTCAAGATAGTCCTACTAGAAAAATCAGAGGAACCAATACTATAGCTTCATCATCACAAACATTAGGGGGTTCATCAAGAAGAAAGAAAAAGGGAATTTCAGTTTCAAATAATGAAAAACTAGCACAAACAGAAGAAGAGGGTCACAACTCTCAAAAGACCGTAAGAGAAAGCATATGATTTACAATGATTATGGTAGACACCTGAAAAGAAAAGGAACCTTTAGTTGGAAAATAATGAGTTGTGGTGGAGTTAGACTCTTCAGAGAAAACACTTTTGGAGGTAAAGTTCAAGAATCATCCAAACAAACTGATGCAGGAGAATTTTCCCTCTTAAATCAACCTTGTTGAGAAGGCCTAAGGGGGTCATGAAATTTTCTAAGGGAGAAGATTCCCTAATTCTAAATTATTGTAATTTCCTATGTTTTATTGAATTCTAGAATAATTGCATAGGATAAAGCTTGTTGGATTGAGATTGATTAATATGTAATCCAGTTTACCTTGGTTTAGAAAATCTTGAGAGATTGTGAGATTTAGAGAGATATTAGAGTGAGGTGATCTTGAGGATATTGTGCATCTGATAAATCCTAAAGATAGATTACATATTTTGTGGAGTCTAAGTAGGATTTGAACTAATTGACAGTTTAGATTACACCTTTAAGTTTGTAAGCCTACAGGGAGAGAAAAAATATGGATTGGACAAATCCGAGTTAGATAGAGGATAGGAAGAGTGTGAGTGAAAAAGGTCAAGTGTGGCCTAAGGCCATGAAGAGGAAAAATGAATGTAAATCAGTCTAGGAAGGAAAAAGGCCTTGTGTAAATATATGTATAGAGATTCATTAATAGAAATATTTTTGTTTATTTGTTCTCCATGTCAACGTGAAATTTGGATATCTTTCCATTGTATTGATTTCTTTGTATTGAGTGATTGAAGTCCATATCAGAATCTCTAGAGATTTTGTGCAGGTTTCAAGGTTTAATTTGTGTTATAAAACTCAATTCAGAGTGGGAAGGATCCATGAACTTAACTTAAGATAGATCAGGGTCGAGTTGACAATTTGAATTGGTTTGGAATCATGGATGAACCAGATTTTAAATTCTACTCTATGCACAGGGAGAACCAAGGATCAAATACTTCCAATGAATAGAGTTTGAATGCCTTTGTAGGTGTCAAGGAATAGTGATCATCCGATTAGGAAGAGGATTTAATTGTGGTCATTGATTTTATTAGACCGAGGTTTCATTTCTTTGTTTTAAGTCTGGACAATTAAGATTAGATATGGAGTGGAGGCTTATCCAAATCGATGGAAGGAGTCAATTATTTGATAGAAGTCTGATACTTCGAGGAGATGGATACTCTAATGACTATCAAAGTATATATTTCAGAGTACATATCTATAGGAATACTCCGATGAGAAGTATTTTGATCAATAGTGAAGATTGATCGAGAAAGAAGATCAATGGTGGAGGCGAATAATTTGATGACTATTGGAGTCATTGAAGGTAAGAATGATCAGTGCAATAAATCCCTTGAACACCGATGTAGATCTATTTGGAGTGATCTGGATCGATGGATCTAGGAGGAACATCTGGTAGTGTTCTATTGGAGCAAGTTGTCGGAGTGGCCACAGCCTGTCAAAGGTGAATAACTCAGATTTGTTAGATCGACGGTGAAGATAAGCCCTTGAATAGAGATTGATGGCATAGAATTTTTAAGGAATAAAACACCATCGGAGTTCAACCATCAGAGTAGTGGAATCTCGTTGAAGTTTGAAAAAGGTTGGAGCGACCCACACAACTAGATTTCAATAGAGAAGTCTGACCAGAAGAAGTTTGATGGTCTAGGATAAAGATAAGTTTGATGGATTACGGGGAGTTAAGCATCGATGATGATAAGCACTTGGTGATATCCCTTAGTATTATGATGAGATAAAGGATTGGGTGCCAAAGTTAAAAGAGTTAATGAATGGAATTTTATCTCAAATTTCTAGCACTCAGTCACGAAAGAGAGTTAGTGCCCTGGTTTGAGAAATAAATAAAAGCATCAATAGTGGACTGGTGCATAACAGAGATTCCAATACTCTGTGAAACAATATTTTGGATCCGTAGAATATTTATAGTGTATCTCAAATGATGAAGTTTCTTGCATATTTTATTCTTACTCTGCATATGTGGGTTTTAGGCCTGGAGGTCATCATTTTCAGTCTCAGAGTGTAGTAACACTCTTTGGAAAAGGGAAATTGCAAAAGAAAGTTGGTGAATATTAATGATAATTTATAGAGGATATAGGGTAAAGAGAAAAATTTCAACAGAGGAACTTTGAGACTGCATAATTAAAGTCATTCCAACCAAGAAGTAGAGTTGTGAATATATGTTTAGAAGATAAGATCTTGGGTTAGATCTTGTAGGTAATGAGTTTTTATGAATTGAGATAACTCTAGTTAAAAAAAAAAATTATGTTTGCAGGTAGAAACAGAAGGAGAAAGGGTAATGATGAACACCCTTATAGCGATTAAAACTGTGGCAGAGAGAGGAAGGCAGAAGAAGCCTTAGAGGAGAGAATCTTGTGGCATAAGGACCCTCACAACAAGAGAAGTTGTGATAATTTATTGAAGAAAAGAGTACTAGTGCAGTTCTCAAGTGGGAGTGAGTGGAAGTGAAGAAACCTACAACTTTTGAAGCTAGGGAGCAGAGGATGGTCAAAATGTTTGATAGAAGAGAACCAGTGATACCAAAAGGTCAAGCTTGGGATAAATATCGATAAGGTATTGAGTAGAAGGTGTGGAGACTTTCTATAGAGGAAAGGCTTGATGCATCTCACAATGGGAAAGGAGAAGCTCTCCAAGGGAAGAGATGGAGATGACTACTAATGTTGATGTCAAGGGTTCAGAGAGAATCCACAAAAAAGGGAATGAGGATGTCAGAGAAGTTGGAAAAAATCAAATGAGTCAAGTTGAATTTGACATAAAAGTTGTTGAGTTAAAGGAACAATTCAGTGTAGTGATGAAGTTGTTACAAGAAGAAAACTAGAGATATGGTTGGAATTTAAGGAGGAAAGTTAAGTGGCCTATTAAACAGTTATATGTAAGGAAGATGAGACAGATCTTGAAGCATAGATTGGATGCTTGGATTAGAGAGGAAGAACTTAGAGAAGTTGAGTATAAAAAGTCCTTGGAAGTAAGACCAATAGTTTACTTTTGTGAACCAAAGCAAGGAGTGATGCTTGAAGAAGATGATGAGGTTCAGAGTATAGAACTCATGGAGAGATTGGAAAGTTCATACCAGCATAAGGAAAGGATGTTAGAGGCATATAAAGAGACTCAGTAGTATCATGTTTTTAAAACTGATGAATTGTGTGTGATTGTAGGTTATGAAGATACGCATCCCAGAGAAGTTGTCATAAAAGACGAGGGATATGAAGAATTTCCTTCTGAGCGAATAAAGGAGAAACAGATCTAGAAATGTTTTACATCATAAGAAGACACAACATTGTCTCATAAAAATTATGAAATAGGAGATCATGGATGTTCAAAGAGTGCAGGTTATGAAGATAATGAGAAGGATGGAGATGTGAAAAGAACAATGAGTTGTCTTGGAGATACTTCAGTTGATAATGAAGTACATGAAATATTGGAATGGGATATGCAAGGCTATAGTGATGCAAGTATGGAACTTTCCAAAGAAGAGATGATAGTGAAGGATGATAGCAATACTAGAGAAATTGATCGGTGGTGCATGATCATGGATAAATCCTTACAAAAAGGTATAAACTGTTTATTGCAAATATGTCATTTTAATAAAATCCAAGAATAGAGTTTACTTGAACAATCAAGTAGAATAAATGTGCATCTTAAATATATGCAGTATTAGGTGCATAACAGAGGATAGACATAGGTGTGAAGACAAAGAGATAATAGCATCCATACAAAATTTCAGTGAAAATTTGCAAGAGATCAATTGCAGTAAGGATGTATACCAACAAAGGATAAGAATGGGCATCGAGTTGGATGAGTTATAGAAGCAACTAATTAATATTTCCAAGTGGAAATACCAGAGGCAAAAGAAGAAAAGTAGCATGAAAGTACAACTTAATAAATGAAACAAGGATGTTGCACAACAACAAAGTAAAGTATGGGATCCTGGAAGGTTGCAGGAAGCAACAATACAACATCAAAACAACAAGGAAAGTGGACAATAGTATAATATTTGGGATCTTGGAATATGGTGTACAACAATCATGCAATGGAGCATATGGAAAAAAATCAATAGTGGGATTAAATAAGAAAGAATCAATTGAAGACACATGATCAAGAGATCATGAAAATTTTTAACCTTGGGAGTCTGATGGAAGAGCATTTTTCCTCTTAAATAAACCTTGTTGAGAAGGCCTAAGGGGGTCTTGAAATTTACTAAGAGATGGGGTTCCCTAATTATAAATTACTATAATTTCCGATGTGATCCAGATGGATGTCAATGGCCTCCCACCTATTCCAACTGGCTCATTTTGGCAGTTTTCAAGTTTGGCAGTTTTTCCTTGTTTTCAAGTCCCCGACTTCCAGGGTCGTTTTGAGGCCCTAAACAACATTTTTAGGGCTCTCCATAATCAGTCTATTAACAAATTCAAATTCTGATGGAAACATGTGTAGTCCTCGGATAGACCTTTCCAACGGCTATTGTGCACTTAAAACGGATATCGTATGAAAACGTTACAACCCAGGGAAGTTCATGTACTATCTTACCCCAAAGGTGCCCACATGACTTTTAGTGATTCATCTCCGAGGGTTAGGTTTTTGGATGTCTATGGTTTTGGAATTCATGTTTATTGTAAAAAGGCTTAGAGAGCCTCATTATAACCATCTTCTTTTGAATGAGCACAATCGTCACATCTCTTCTCAGAGATAAGTCGCCACCATTCTAGCAAGCTTGTTTTCAGTCTACATTTTACAGCTTTAGCATATTTCCTTATTGAATAGAAGCCAGTTTTACTGCATCTCTATTATTGTTCCTTGTTTTTGTGTGCTAAGAATAATAATAATCTGTATTCATTTCATTTTTCTCATAAAATCCAGATCAGTGGTATCAGAGCAGTCTTCTCCTTGTCGTTCTTAATGCATGTCCCCAATGAGGTCAGGGTACAAATAATTGGGTCTCGAGCTTGTTTCTCTTGAGGAAAAAAGATCTCTCACATCCAAGCGACCTCTCATGGAGGGAGAAAAGAAAGACAACAGGACAGGATATCCTTTCAAAAAATTTCTCGAGGAGTCCCTCACGCAACAAAGGAATAAAATGATGGATAGTTTTGCGCAAATCCTTCGGCGGCTACCAACAGTCGATGCATCTTCCTCGAGCGGAGGCGTCACCCCCTTAAAGGTACAAATCAACTTTGATATTCCTATATTTGCAGATCATATAGACACAGATGTTGTAGACAAATGGTTGAATCTACTAGAAGGGTATTTTTCTATCCATAACTTTTCAAATAGAGAAAAGATTACTTTTGCGCTCCTCAAAGTCGTTCCCCATGTCAAAGATTGGTGGGAAACTTTATTTGAGAAAAATGAAACAGAGGAACCATCATTATTTACAGTTGTGGTCACATGGGAGTCCTTCAGGGATGTTATTAAGGAACAATACTACCCTGTCGGAAGTTATGGCGACCTGTATACAAAATGGACCACACTACGGCAGGAAAGAGACCAAGCAGTGCCAGAGTTCACAAATATCTTCAATACCTTGCACACCAAGATGGGTATCAAATATTCTAAGTGACATATGGTGCTAAGGTATCGCAGTGGTCTTCATAGATACATCCAGGTTGAAATGGATTTTATGTACATCTCTTCCTGAGGCGCAACCTATCCATATGTCGTCAAATTGAGCATAAGCTTAAACAAAAGACATGAAAAATTTGGGCCTGGGAACCCCTCACAACAAAAGAAGGGAAGCCCCAAAATGCAGAACAAAGGACGGAGAAAATATGGATAGCCTCAGGACAACCAGGCCAAGCCACAAGAAAAGAAGGACACCGGAAAGAAAAAGAAAGATTTCAGGAAGTGGTGCAACTTCCATAAGAGCCCCTGGCATAACACTGTTGATTGTCGCTCAAAGCAATCGTTGATGGCTGAGGTGGAAGCCTATGAATCAGATGTGGGTTCTGACTCTAAGTCTGAACCAGAAAGGAGGAGATAGATCATTGACATGGAACATAATGCCATCCATTGTTGCTACCATCAAGATCCATCTTGGTGAACCAGATGAGATAGAGGAAGGTGAGCGCCTCTTTCATTCATAGATGTGGGTCAAAGGCACCCCACTGCACTTCATTGTTGATAGTGGTAGCCAGAAGAATCTCATCTAAATAGAGGTCATCAAGTGGCTAGCCTTGTCGATAATGTTGCACATGCATCCCTACACCATTGGATGGCTCTGCCAAGGAATCGATCTCTGCATCAGCCAACAGTGCCACATGTCATATGACATCAAGCCCTTCAAATATGAGGTATTGTGTGATGTCGCTCCTCTCAAAGTTTGTAATTTTATTTTGGTACAACCTTATTTAAGGAAGCGTCATGTTGTATATGAGTCTAGGCCTCGCAGTGTTATTATTACTTTGGATATAAAATTGTACAAGATACCCGAGGCAGTCCCACCTAGTGTTATTTCCTTGATCTCTGCCAAGTAATGCGGGAAGTTCATCTCTCAACCGAAAAGTTTGTCTTCTTCATGATTCGCTCTTAGAGTGAGCAAAAGATTGCAGCCACATCCAAGGCCTCTATGTCCGACCTCTCCACACAATAGAAGTAAGTGGATAAGGTCATGGAAGAATATGCAGTTATCTTCTCCTCAACTACCAGGGTACCTCTACACTGTCAAGTCAAGCATCCCATCGATTTGACTCCTGGTGCACTGCTACCCAATGGGCCAGTCTATCGTCGCTCTCTGTTAGAGAATGAGGAGATCAAATGACATATCCAAGAACTAATCCACAAGGGGCACATCCATCCTAGATCATCTCCTTGTGTGAGCCAAATTGTGTTGGTGCAGAATAAATATGGGACCTGGCGAATTTGCATTGATTACCAGGCCCTAAATAAAATCACAGTCAGGAACCGATACTTGATTCCCCTAATCGATGATCTCCTTGATCAGTTCAAGGGGGCCAAATACTTCAGTAAGATTGATCTGAAGTCTGGATACGACCAAGTCCCGATACAACAGATAGATGTATGGAAGACAACCTTCAAGTCAAAATAAGGTCTTTTTGAATGGTTGGTCATGCTCTTTGGTTTGAAAAATTCTCCAAAAACTTTCATGAGAGTGATGGATGATATCCTACGACCTTTCAACAATACTTTTGTAGTGGTGTATCTAGATGAAATCCTCATCTACAAAAAGACAAGGGCAGAACACTTACATCATATTCAGTAGGTTTTGCACACCCTAAAGCAACAAAAGTTATATGCTAACTTGGAAAAATGATCCTTCGGCATGGACAAGGTCCAGTACCTAGGATACACCTTTGATCAACATGGTGTGCATGTGAATCCAGAAAATATCTAGGTCATCCATCACTGGCCAGCCCCAACCATGCTCACTGATCTTCGGAGCTTCTTGGGCCTTGTCAATTTCTACCGCAGGTTCATGTTGGGATTCTCCCATATTACATTGCCCCTTAGCCAAGTAACTAGGGGTGGTGGTAATGAAAAATTTGTGTGGGGCGTGTCCCAACAACAACTATTCGATGATTTGAAGTAGTGCTTATGCTTAGCCCCCATAATTTCATTATCGGACCTACAGAAACCCTCTGATATCGAGATAGATTCTTTAGACTATGTTGTGGGCGCAATTCTCACTCAGCACGTCCACCCCATGTCCTATCATAGTGAGACACTATCATATGTCATCTGTAAGCACACTAATTACGAAAAATAAATGCACTCCATTGTGAAACCCTACCACCAGAGGAGACATTACATTCTTAGGAAGGAGACAGTCATACACACGAATCCTAATCCACTGCAATTCATGCAGACACAAGGAAAATTGAAAAATGACTGCCATCAGAAGTGGTCCACATACTTGCAACAATTCCACCTCAACATCAAGTATAAAATATGAAGTACTAATCAAGTCATTGATTACCTCCGCCGACCTCCAGTCGTGTCACTCACCATGGTGCCAAACTCTTGCGGCCATGAGACCTTCGGATGTCCCCACCTCTATGAGGCACACCCTGATTTTACCACCACCTACCAAATGTTGGGTGCAAAATCAGTTCCATCTGGGCCATATCTATGTTCCATCAAGAGAGTGAGTGAAGTTGATTTGGGAATCTCACTATAGTCGGGTGATGGGACACTTCGACATCGAAAAGACAAGGCCAATGCTACAGAAACATTTCTACTGGATAAAACTTCGATAAGATGTCAGCAAGTATATCAGGTCCTGCACTTCCTGTTCTATTTCCAAACTGACCACTAAGAAATAGGGTATGTACACCCCTCTTCCTACTCTTGACAGGCCATGGCAATCCATATCAATGGACTACATGTCGGGACTTTCATCCACCAAGAGGGGAAATGACTGTGCTTTTGTGGTTGTTGATGATTTTTCCAAGATGGCGATTTTGGCCGCCTGCAAGAAGAGAATCACCACAGAGGCCACTACCAAGCTCTTCTTTGAACAAGTTTGGGTACATTTTTGAATTCCAAAAACCATTGTCTCATATCAGGATAGTCGGTTCCTCATCACATTTTGGTCAAGCCTTTGGTCACTGTTGGACAGGTCATCAATCAGATGATCCTGCATATCCTATGCATGTACAATTCCAAGCACCCTCGCACATGGCATGAGATTCTTCCCTATGTTCAGCATAGCTACAAATGATCCCTACATATCTCAACCATCCATAGTCCCTTTTAGGTGGGGTTAGGATTTTGAACATTGCATCCCATGGATGTTGCACTACCCCTTGTGGCCACCCCAACCGACTCGTCACCTACTCCAACTGAAGCTGAAAAAGCCGCATGGTTCATTGAGAGGATCCATCACATCGTCCATCAGGTTCCAGATGTTTTAAAGAAGTCCAATTCCAAGTACAAGAAGCACCATGATCAACACCGGGTGCCACATAAGTTTCAAGTGTGTGACAAAGTTTGGTTTCACTTGTAGAAAGAACGCCTTATAGGGCCCCATCGAAAACTTCTCCCATTCCATTATGGACCTTATACCATCACCAAGGTTGTGGGTGACAACTATTTTGAGCTCAACATTCCCCCTTTCATTGACCTGCACCCAATGTTCAACATGGATCTCCTTCGGCCATATTTCGCACCATTACTGGACACCTCAGAGATAGCAGAATAGTTGACACCAACATAGATCAACCCTGAATTCCTAAAAAAGGCATCCAATGATCATATTTTGGAAACACAGGTCACGGGAACTCACCAACAAAGGATCCATCTTTATCGAGTTGTCAAAGCAGGGCAGCACCTACACCAAGGCAAGTGGCTCACCCGTGGCCAAATTCAACAGAAATTTCCTCATCTGATGGGGGAACTCAATGCAATGGATACCATTGCTTCCTAAGGGAAGAGGATTGATCCATATGGATACCGGTGGCCTCCCACCTATTCCAAATGGCTCATTTTGGCATTTTTCCAGTTTGGCAGTTTTTTCCTAGTTTTTAGGTCCCCGACTTCCAGGGCCGTTTTGAGGCCCTAAACAACATTTTTAGGGCTCGCCACAGTTGGATTTAAGACGAGGTCCAAGTTTTACAAAAAAAAATGTATTCCTTGGATAGAACTTTCCAATGGGCTATCGTGTGCCTAAAACAAAGATCATATGAAAAAGTTATGACCACGGAAAGTTGATGTACTAACTTACCCTAACGGGGCCCACATGACTTTTGGCGCTTCATCTCCTAGGGTTAGGTTTTTGGGTGTATAGGGTTTTGGAATTCCTGTTTATTGTAAAAAGTATTAGATAGCCTCATTGTAACCATGTTCTTTCAAATGAGCGCAATCGTCACATCTCTTCTCAGAGATAATCTGCCACCATTCTAGCAATCTTGTTTTTAGTCTGCATTTTACAGTTTCATCATATTTCCTTATTGAATAGAAGTTAGTTTTACTATATCTCTATTATTGTTTCTTGTGTTTCTATTTTAAGAATAATAATAATCTGTATTCATTTCGTTCTGCTCATAAAATCTAGATCACTATGTTTTGTTGAATTCTAGAATAATTGCATAGGATAGAGGTTGTTGGATTGAGATTGATGAATATGTAATCCAATCTACCTTTGTTTAGAAGATCTCAAGAATTTGCGAGATTTAGAGAGATATTAGAGTGAGGTGCTCTTGAGGATATTTTGTATATGAGAGATCCTAGATATAGATTACAAATTTTGTGGAGTCTAAGTAGAATTTGCACTAATTGACAGTTCAGATTACACCTTTAAGTTTGTAAGCTTAAGGGAAGAGAAAAAATCTAGATTGGACAGATCCGAGTTAGAAACAGAGAGGATAGGAAGAGTGTGAGTAGAAAAGGTCAAGTGTCGCCTAAGGCCAAGAAGATTCCAATTGAATGTAAATCAGGATAGGAAGCTAGAAGGCTTTGTGTAAATCTATGTATAGAAATTCATTAATAGAAATCTTTGTGTTTATTGGTTCTCTGTGTTAATGTGAAATTTGAATATATTTCCATTGTATTGATGTCCCTGTATTGAGTGATTGAAGTCTAGATATGACTCTCTAGAGTTGTTGTGCAGGTTTCAGATTTTAATCTATGTCAAAAAACTCAATTCATAGTGGGAAGGATCAATGAACTTCACTTAATATAGATCAGGGTCGAGTTGAAAATTTGAATTGGTTTGGAATCATGGATGGACCAGAGTTTGAATTCTACTTTTTTCACAGGGTGAACCGAGGATCAAATAGTTATAATGAATAGAATATGAATACCTTTGTATACATCGAGGAGCAATGATCGTCCAATCAATAAGAGGATTTAATCGTGGTCACCAATTTTATCAAACCAAGGTTTAATTTATGTGTTTTAAATTTGGACAGTTGATATTATATCTAGAGTGAAGGTTTATCCAAATCAACAGTGGAAGTTGATTATTCAATAGAATTATGATACTTCGATGACTATCGGAGTATAGATTTCAGAGAACATACCTGGAGGAATACTCCTATGAGAAGTAGTCTGATCAATGGTGATGATTAATTGGGGAAGAAGATCAATGATGGAGGTGAATAGTCTGATGACAATTGGAAGGCTCAGTGGAAGAGATAACCCGAAAAATGGTGCAAAACTGTTTGGAGTGATCCAAATCTATGGGTCTAGGAGGAACATGTGGTAATGTTCTATTGGAGCAAGTTGTCAAAGTGGCCACAGCTTGTCGGAGTTGAATTACTTAGAGTTTCGAGATCGACATTAAAGATAATCCCTTGAATAGGATTGACAAAGTAGAATTGTCAAGGAATACATCACCATCGGAGTAGTATAATATTTTTGAAGTCTGAAAAGGTCGGAGTGACCCACACAACCAGAGTCTGATAGAGAAGTTCGACTACAAAAAGTTTGATGGTCTAGTCTAAAGAGAATTGTGATGGCTTATAGGGTGCTAAGCATCGATGAAGATAAGAACTTGGTCATATCCCTTTGTCTTATGACGAGATAAAGGATTGGGTGCAAAATTTAAACGAGTTAACAAATGGAATTTTGGTTCAGGTTTCTAGCACTCGGTCATGAAAGAGAGTTAGCTTTTGGGTTTGAGCATTGAATAAAAGAACTGATAGTGGACTAGTGCATAACATTGATTCTAATACTTCGTGAAAGCAGATTTTGGGCCCATGGAAGAGTTATAGTGAATCTCGAATGTTGAAGTTGATAGCAGAGTTTATTCTTATTTTTCATATGTAGGTTTCAAGCTCGGAGGTCATCAAAAACCATGAACAAAATTCTCAAAATTAAATTTGCAGAGTGAATAAATGCTCCAAACAAAAGAACAAGGTGTAGAATCATACAATCCTCATACATATATTCAAATGGTGGATATTCTTGAGGATATTCCAGAGGTAACCCTTGCCCATAATTTTAATTCTCTTAAAAAATCAAGAATGGAAAATAATTTGAGAAAATTGACGGATTTAGAAGAGAAAAATTCTCAATTGAAAATTTCAAATGAACAACTTCAAATTTAAAACAGTCATCTAAAGAAATAGATGAAAAATAATTTGAGAAAATTGAAGTATTTAGAAGAGAAAATATCTCAATTGAAAATTTCAAATGACCAACTTCAAATTTAAAATAATCATCTAAAGAAATAGAATAAAAGATGGAAAGGTCAAAATAGAAAGATGAAGATTTTTTTTTTTTAAATAATGGTTCAAAATAGGAAACTCAAAAATAGGACATACAAGTTCAAGAGAAGAAATAAGACTGTCAACCCTCAATCAAATCTAAATGTATTATTATCATCTATAGAGAAGGAGGGTATCTTTCCTAGCTCAGATATCGAAAGTCTGAAATCTCAAGATTGTGAAAAGATGAAAACATCCCAAGAATTCAAAAATCAACTTTTAGATTATTTTTCTACCAATACATTGGCACTTTCCTCTGGCCATGCTAGCATACAACAATGGGAAGGTAAGAATGAGATGTATGAATTGGGAATCATACATAAGGAATAATAGAAACTGGAAGTATAGAAATTAAAGGAAGAATGGTCAAGTCAACATTCAATAGAGAAGAAACGATGGGAAACTCAGTTACAACAAGTTCACAAGAGATTGTTTATCAAAGAACAAGGAGTATAGAGAGCATGTGGGATTTCCCTATAAGCTTTGTACTATATACCACCTTCAAGGCTTCATTCAATATTTCTACATGAAAAGTGGGCTAAATTAAGGATTTTCAAGTTAGCATTAGGGATACAATATGACACACAAGATGTTGATGATATTCAGATTCTATAGAGAGTGAATGGAACTTATTCGATTTGTATTTATTCAATCATTTTTTACAAGATCAAACAATATGGAATCCTAATCTGATCCAAAATGGATCTAGAGAAGCCAAAATTTCAAAGTTCTCGGAATCATAAGAAACCAATGTCATCACATAGGGCTTGTCGTGTCGATTTCAACAATATTTTCTTTTTCGAAAATGGACACCATATGGTGAAGTTATCGCGATCTGAAATTTTTCCCAAACAAGTAAAAAAAGACAAAGTCAACAGGTCATACTACTAATGTCAACAGTATGTTAGCATGAAGTGGTCAATGATGTCAGCATGTTGACGTGGCATCACCAAGAGGTGACACATGTCAGGCAAATTTGAAATTTTAAGGGTTGATTTGGCACAGTATGGATTCGACATGTTGATTGTATGGTCGTTGATGTGGTAGTTCATACATTGAAGTGGAAGGGTACGGATGATAGGTGGAAGTGACATGGAAGGCTCTGGGAATGATGTGTGGCGTACGACGACTGATTGTGCAAGTTGACTAGACAGGGTGACTATGCACTGACTGTGCGTACGGGGCCAATCCAGAGGTGACACGTGGCCCAATCACAGTGCTCCACGTGGCACCCCGGTTCAGGCCAATGTTGGTTGGGTAAAAAAATTGTTACACTCCACAAGACTCTAACCCCCGACATCTGGGAAAGCAATGAATTCACTAAAGGTGGCACACCATCCAGGCTAACTATGGGACTTAACCCCTATGCAACCAACTTTATATTTGAATTTGGTTAGTGTGGAAGTTTGGGGGGTTAGAGCCCAGTCGGTGGGGGGCTGGCCCAACCAACCAGGCGTTGGTCATATACCTCCACATGAACAGGAGCCTACGAAAAAGGGGCATGCGCCAATTTTTGTTGGAAAAGTGGGTTTTGGACTTTATATTTGGCATTTTTTTTTTTTGTTGATTTTTGCCTGATTTTAATGGGATTTTGCCCATTTTTGGGGGATCTGGAACCTGATTTGAGGCCATATCTTGGGAGGTGTTAGCTCCCAAAATGAATCCATAAACATGGTTTCATTTTGTGGTTGATAGCATGGCTATTGGTAGTTTTCTCAAAGTTAGTTTTGAGTTTCTCTAGTAGCAAGACTTAGGTTTTGATTTTTGTCTTAGAAATAAGACGACCCATAAAGGTCTCCTCTTTAAAATTTTCATAAAACACTTTCAACAGCTAACGTGTGTTTTAAAGGTGATGGTTAGCTGGTGAAAGTGGTGAGTTTCAATAGCTAAGGAGCGTTTCTCACAGGTTGCGCACTGGTGAAAGCGGCGATTTTCAACAGCCGAGGAGCATTTCTCACGGGTTGTGCACTGGTGAAAGCGGGAATTTTCAACAGCCGAGGATCATTTCTCACAGGTTGTGCACTGGTGAAAGAGGGAATCATGTGTGTTTTATCCACGTTTTAAAAATCAAATGATGATACGTTCATCCCACGTCATGCAAACAAGTATGATGCGCTGGTGAAAGTGGATAATCATGGAAACTCGAGTTGCACGTCTAAATCGGACTGCAAAGAGGATCTCATTCAGTGACACATGCTTCACAATCATGGCATCGGAAATGGAAAATTTGAACCCATCATCGCAGGTACAGGAACAGTACTTCTTGGCTGACGGCATCAAATCGGCTCATCGCTTCCCCAACATGCATCACTCTCAAATGTATGCTAAGTTTTTAATTTTGAAAGACAAAGCCAAGTGCTTTCACCAGCGCAAGACCTCGGCCCGAACAGCAGGTTGCAGTGTTTGGTGTGCAGAATTGTTTGGGATTTTGAATCGCAAATGGTCAGGAGACGCAGTGGCTCATTATTGAGAAAGGAATTGGACAGTCTATCCTTCCTACAGGCGCACCCAAAGGTGCAAAAACACTTTTTAAATGCAGGCTGTATGGAGTATGTCGAGAGGTTGCAGAATGGTTGTCACCAATCAACAACAGAGGCTTTTTCTAAAACGTTTGATGGGAATAAGGCCTGTGTCGGGTCATTGGAGATCATTGTGGATGAAGCTTCCATCGTTGTAGCGACCAGCTTACAAAGATCGGGCTAGAGTTGGTTCAAAACTACTGCCACCAAAAACTTAAATTTCATAGCATATTTGAAGGAAGAATTCAGGCATAATGCATGGAAGAAGAGCGTGTCAGTTTCCCACTTAGAGGACGAGTGGCAGGATTTGTTTAAGGGCATCCAACTCTACATAACTTCAGAAGGTAGGTATGAAAAACTGATGTTGTATCACTTGACCATTTCACAGGTAAAACTCTCCTAAATCTACCTTTCTTCTTGCACAAGAGCTTAACTAAGGTCTGTAAAAAGATTAGAGCTGAACCTCTAAGCATGAAGAACACTCTTTGCCACTTTGGCCTTATTAAATTAATCATTCTGGAGGAGCTAAGACAGAAGGGAAGAACCTGGCAACATTTCCTTTTCTGGGAGGGCTTTGAAACTCAAACTCAGCCCGTGAATGAACAGAGGAAAGATGGAAAGAAGCAATTGACTCCTCAAAGCAGCTCGAGGAAGAGGAGAACCCTTCCAGGACCTCTAAAAGATAGAATCTCTGGTGTGAAATCTCATAGGTCAAAGAAAAAATTGGGTTTTGAAACTACTACAGAGCAGCCTACAGAAAGGAGAACAAACATCTTAAACTTGCCCTACACAGACTCAGAACCAGAGAAAGAAGATGAGAGCCCTGCCATCAAGAGTCCTGAACGTTCCATTGGGTTTTCACAGAATTGTGAGACCTTTACTCACACCGAGGAAGGGGAAACATAAAAGAGCACTAAGTCGAAGAAAACACAGAAAATCAAGCATCTCAAAGAAGTGATTGCTTAGCAGGAGGTTTTAGAGAGGGTAATAAAGGAAAGATACAAGAAGCTATATGATAATTTTGCAGAAACCAATGTTGCATTTGAAAATCTGGCTCGTGAGAGTGTCAAGGAAAAGAAGAGGAAACAGAAAATCACCAAAGACTATAACAGTCTATGGTGGCTAGCAAAGCGCCTCAAAAGGAAAATCAGAAAATTGAAGCAAAAAAAAAATCACACCCAGATTTGCAAGTGCTCGCTCAAGTTGTTGTAAACATGCAAGGGGATAAAGCAGAGACACATTGAGTTTTTGATGGAATCACAGTCTTGGAGGTGAAAGATCATTTTGGGCTAAGGTAGAGCTTTCACCAATGCACAGCGCAATTTTACAACCACTTAGCTGGTGAAAGGCAGCGCTTTCACCAACTAACCAGCGAATCATAAGGCGAGTTAGCTGGTGAAAGAAGAAAAAACATTTTTGAAAGCTAAGGACGGAGCAGGTCATTTTTCACAGGTTATGAAGAGGTTCCAGGGTATCAAAAGGATAACAACTTGCTCGGAAAAGACTCTGCATCAGAGATTCGTGGGAGTTTTTGAGAACCACATGCTAAACAAATCTCCTAAAGTATCTACTATGAACAAATGAAGAAATCTAGCTGCCAATAAAGGTGCCTCTGCATGTTTTCATGACACCACAGATTCCAGAAGCTGAAGAATACAGATGTCGAATTTTGAGATTGAAGACAATTCGAATGCTAGTTTAGTTATTAAGTCTTTATTATCAAGTTGTTTAGTTAGATTTGAATTGTTATTTTTAGATACAGATCCAAGTTTTTAGGATCTTTAAAACTGATTGTAAAAGGCTACAAATTCCTATCTTTTCTAAGAGACAAGGGTTCAAACTGGGAGATATTTTGTACTAATGTATAGACTCATATTTGCAGAAATAAGTTCAGTTTCCTTTCGTTTTCAATATCATAAATATCCATTTTTCTCTTTCTGTACTTTGTTTCAGTTTATTTTAGCTTATGAATACTGTTATCTCTTTATTGAGCTCATAGACTTGAAGTAAAGGATTTCTTTCTATCTTGCATTAAGCCCTACATTCAGTTGTATTTGGCAATCAAGAATAGTGTGCTTCATCCCCTCCTTTCAATTACTTGATCTGATTATTGTTTCCTGAAAGCACTGCTTCTTTAGATGTGTGATGAGTTGTTTATTACATTGATCATTAAATACCCCATTTTCCCAAGCCTATCTACACATTATTTCTAAGTTACCAACCATACTTAGTTTACAACTCTAAGGAGTTTCTTGGAGTGATAACAAATTGGCGTCATTTCCGGGGAGACGAAATTCAAGCTCTGCTTTCCTGGGATACGACATAGAGCTGATCTTTGATGATAGACAAAGACTAGACATTTTTAGTTGGTTGTAATCATCTATCTAGCGACTCCACAAGTTCATCCTGGCTCCTAAGAGGATCAGTACTAGCGCGAATCCTCAAGAATCACCAGTCACGCTAATGTCCAATCCAGAACTAATTCTCAGAAAAGGAAAGACAATTCAAGGTCAAACTTCAAAATTAGATACAGAAGGTAATCCTCTTTTCAGTTCTAGAAAATCTACTACAGAAAAATTTGAGTTCTTTTCAGAGAGCATTGATGAAAAAACAGTTGTAAATTCTATAGAAGAACAAATTATTTTTTATCAACAGCAAAATCCTAATGATGATAAATTGATAGATTTAAATTTGATTGAAAAAACACCCAAGACTTTAGAAAGAAGCCACAGTTCTTCTTCCCTTGAGTCTTTTCATTCTCAGCAACAAGAAGATCATTTGAACATTTATACTAGCCTCCTTGCTGTTGAACATCTCCTCCAAGCGCTATCTGCTAAAGGTGAAGGAAATTTAGCTGGACAACCTGCAAATTTTTACAGAACCTCTTATCATACCTCTTTCCCATTAGAAGATTCACCTCTTTCACATTCCTCTAGTGTTGAAGAATTGAAAAAGAAACCATCATTTTCCTCACCCTTGATAGTTATGGTTGCACCACCTCCTTTGACTAAGATGCAACAAATCCTAGCTGCTAGGTATGCACCACTCATATTGCCAAACCTAGTATCATCCATGCCAACGAGAGACTATCAGAAGTATATGCCCAAATTCACAGGCGAAGGCGATGTGTCTGCTGAAGAACATATCAAGGCTTTTTACAGTTATGCTGAAAACCTTAATATTGAAGAAGAAGATGTTTGGACACGAGTCTTTGTCCAAAGCCTAGATGGCCATGCTAGGAAATGGTTCAAAGAACTCCCTACTGGTTCCATAGCTAGAATCGAGCAATTGGATGAGACATTTATGAAACATTGGGGTGACAGAAGAGATTTTGTCTACTATATCACAGAATTCGGAAACCTGAGGAAACAAAGTAGTGAGTCAGTCTCTGATTTCACTAAGAGATTTAACCGGATGTATGGTAAAATACCAGCAGAGATAAAACCTTCAGATGCTTCTGCCAAGATCACATACTCTTATGCTTTTGACTCAGATTTTTTCTTATTGTTGAGAGAAAGGAGGAAACCAACATTATCTCTCATGCAAGATGTTGCCCTTGGGGTGGAATCAAATATCCTAGCCTCCCAGAAGCGGAAAGGAGATTCTGATAGAAGAAGGCCGAGGAATGAGGCTTCATCTTCATCAAGTGTTGATCCAAAATT
Organism: Picea abies; assembly: GCA_900067695.1. Classification (NCBI taxonomy): domain Eukaryota; kingdom Viridiplantae; phylum Streptophyta; class Pinopsida; order Pinales; family Pinaceae; genus Picea; species Picea abies. Next base: position 23,885 of record CBVK0100097974.1, read on the forward strand.
AGATAAAATGGCTAAGATGCTAGAGTCTCTAACCTCTGAGATATCTAAGATTAAGATTGAAAATAAGCAGCCTGTTAAGGGAAGAGGCACTTATGATTCTGCAGGCAGGAATTGGAATCAAAATCCCAACAACTTCAGAAGAAATAATCAGCCAACTCAGATCTTGCAAAGAGAAAAGAAACCTACTGAAGATTAGAGAATAAAGGTCCCTCTTCAAAGTGTTGTCATGGACAAAGACAAGGGTGAATATCAAGAAGGTGGAGAAGATAAAATTCATTGTGTTGGAGAAGAGACGGGGAAATCTTATCTAACACAACACGACTATGAGGAGGCATTGATGACTGAACAGACAGAAGATAATCTTATTGATGATGGCATTTTCACGATAGAAGACAAGAATAGATATAACCTCCGATCAAAATCTGATACTGCTCAACAAGATGCACCAGCCTCTCCCGAAAAGAGCACAACCCCTGTTAAGCAAAAAGATCAGACATCAGAGAATCAACAAACAAATCCTTCAAAGGTGAAAGCATCAGCTCCTCCCAAGAAAACTACTTCCCCTGTCAAGCATCAAACTCCAGAAAGTCAGCCTCCTGTTGGACAGCAAAGCAATCAGGAAGCTCCTTCGAATCAGTTAAAGGATTGTGATAAAGCCTCTAATAAAGTCCCATATTCATTCAATTTTGAGGCTGAAATACAAAAAATTAAAACTCCTATTCCTCAATTCGAGCTAATGAAAAATGAAATGTTCAAAAGGGATATCCTCACAACTCTAGATCCCCAATCTGTATCCCTTTCTGCTGATATCCTCAACATATATGATGAAAATCCAACCATTACTCTGGGCCAAATGATAGAAGACAAAGATGAAAGTTGTCCTCCCTTTTACATCTCTCTAAATATTCATGAGAAAACACTGCATAACTGTTTGTTGGACTACGGTGCTTCGCACAATTTGATGCCAAAGGCGGTCATGGATGAGCTTGGGCTGGAGATCACCAAGTCTTATCATGATCTTTTCTCTTTCGACTCTCGAAAAGTCAAATGTCTTGGGATGATCAAGGATTTGGCTATAACCTTAACCCAAGCATCCATGAAGACTATGGTGATGGATATAGTAGTGGCTAACATACCCCCTAAATTTAGATGTCTACTATCAAGATCGTGGATGAAGAGGCTAGGTGGCACTCTTCAAATGGATCTCTCCTATGCTACTATCTAGGTTTTTGGAGGGGTGAACAGAAGGCTATACAGGTAATCTCAGTTGGCATATGTAATCAGTGACGAGAAAAATCCATCCAATCATCCTATCTATTCGGTCGACACAGGTATGGGATCTTGTATCTTGCAAATTGATGATTCATTACCCGATACATTGTTTCTCAGAAAGCACATATTTCAGACCACAGTTCAGCCCACAGAAACAGCAGAAGACAATCTTTGGACCATGTTCTTTGACGGTGCTTGCACTAAAGAATCAGCAGGAGCAGGAGTGGTATTGATTTCCCCTTCTAAGAAACTTCTCATTTGTCATTTAAACTTGATTTTAAAGTGACTAATAATATTGCTGAGTATGAGGCACTACTTCTGGGGCTGAATAATGCCAAAGAGAGGAAGATTAAAAGATTGTAGGTGTTTGGAGATGCAGATTTAATTATTCAACGGGTCAATAAGTCCTTTCAAGCAAAGCATGTCAGGCTGAAAGCATACAGAGATGAAGTGTTGAAGGCAATTCACGATTTTGCAGATTTTAAAATTGCATATGTACCTAGAGAAATGAATGAATTGGCTGATTTATTAGCTATGTCTGCTTGTGCATTCATACCCTCTCTGCCTCATAAATTAAATTACAAAATTCAAGTTAAATATAGGCCCTCTCTCCCTGATAATGTAAAATTTTGGAAGGTTTTTGAAGACGATGCTGAACTCACTAGATTTCTTACAGTGATAGATGAGTTTGCAGATCTGCAAATTGATCAGGAGAATGAACATGACAATGAAATTGAGAAGCCAGAATTCAGAAGCAAAATCACAGCACATGAAATAGTCCAGCTATCCACCAACAAAATTCCTAAAGGTTTGGTCCCGTTGGAAAGGTTGTTTGATAATAATGATGTTGCCGTCAAATTGGAAAGTGGGGAAAAAGATTCAGAAGTTTTGCAGTACAATGTAGCTAATGAACAAGATCCCAAGTATGTCAACTTAGCCTCACATTTGACTGAAAAACAAAGGGTTGATTATGGAGAATTGCTAAAGGCGTTTGCTGACATTTTCGCTTGGAAATATGATGACTTGAAGACTTTTGACATAAAGGTAATTCAGCATAAGATTCCCTTGAATAAAGACACCAAACCATTCAGGCAGAAGCTTAGATCCTTCAACCCTTTGTTTCTGCCTACAATGGAAAGGGAAATTAAAAACTATTGGACGCCTACATCATCATTCCCCTCAGATATTCAGAATGGATTGCGAATCTCGTATCGGTCAGGAAGAAGAATGGGGAGATCAGACTCTGTGTCGACTTCAGAAATATGAATAAGTGCTCTAGGAAGGACAACTACCCTCTGCCCAAAATGGAGCATATTTTGCAGAAGGTGTCAGGATCAAAGGTGATGTCTTTTATTGATGGGTTTTCCGGATACAACCAGATTGTTGTCCATCCGGACGATAAAGAAAAGACTTCTTTTACCACTCCATGGGGTACATTTATGTACGAGAACATGCCCTTTGGATTGATGAATGCAGAAAAGACATTCCAAAGGGAAATGGACATTGCTTTCGCTGGAGAGAAAGATAAATTTGTCCTAATATATCTCGATGATATCACTGTTTTCTCAAGAAGCCATGAACTTCATTTGCAGCACTTAAAAAGGACATTTCTAAAATGTCGAAGGTATGGCATTTCTCTTAATCCAAAAAAATCAAATTTTGCACTTAAGGAAGGGAAATTACTTGGGCATATTGTTTCAGCTGATGAGGTGAAAATCGACCAAAAAAGGGTAGAAGCAATTAAAAATCTGTCTCTTCCTAGATCAAAGAAGGACATTTAGTCTTTCCTTGGGACTATAAACTTTATCAGAAGGTTTATAGTAGACTTCGCAGAACTCACAAAGCATATCACTATTATGTTAAGAAAGGACTCTGAGGTAAAATGGACTGAAGCAGCCAGACACTCATTCAATGCCATCAAGGAAGCCATCACAATAGCCCCTGTTTTGATCAACCCCGATTTCTCCAAGGTATTTTACATTTTTTCATTTGCTTCAAGTGATACAATCGTAGCGGTACTCTTGCAAAAAAAAATTGATGATCAGGAGCAGCCGGTTGCCTTCTTCAGTAAGGTCTTAAGGGATGCAGAGGTAAAGTATGAATTACTGGAGAAATAAGCATATGTACTTATCAAGTCATTGAAATCCTTCAGAGTTTACATCCTTCAAGCAAAGGTAATAGCTTTCGTTCCCTCCAGTTCAGTCAAAGATGTGCTGATACAACCCGACATAGATGGAAAAAGGAGTAAGTGGGTAGAAAAGTTGATTGAATTTGATGTTGAAATTAAACCAGCAAAACTTGTGAAGGGTCAGGGCCTTGCCAAACTTCTGGTAGAAGAAAATTGCAGGCTGCTCGAAATAAATTTGGTAAGTATTAATGCAGATAATGTTCAGTCTTCAGAGGATAAGGAAGGTGAATAAATGCAAGTCTCAGCTCACCTAGCTGATTGCAAATGGTACAGTCACATTATTTATTTTCTGTAGACTTTATCAGTCCCATCAGATTTGACAAAAACACAAGGAAGGGCTTTGAAGCTAAAAGCTATAAATTTCTGCATCAATGGCAACTTATTGTTCTGGAAAAATCCAATAGGTTTATTGTTGAGGTGCATAAACCAAGAAGAAGTAGCTAAGGTCATGATTGAATTCCATAATAGTGAATGCGGGGGACATCACTATTGGAAAACGACTGCACATAAAATCTTAAGATCTGGTTACTACTAGCCATCCTTATTTTCAGATGTGTGTGATTTTGTGAGAACATGTGACAAGTGTCAAAGATTTGAAGGCAAACAACAACTGAAGTCCCTTCTCCTCAAACCTATAGTGGTCACAGGGCCTTTCCAGCAGTGTGGCTTGGACTTCATAGGTGAAATTCACCCGCCTTCTAGTGGTCAGCACTAGTGGATCCTTGTTGCCACCGATTACTTTACAAAGTGGATTGAGGCTATTCCCACCTGGAACGCCAATCATACTGTCATCATAAATTTTCTGCAAGAAAACATATTTGCCAGATTTGGCTGCCCTAAGAGAATAGTCACTGATAATGCTATTGCATTCAAAGATAAACACTTGGTGAAATTATGTGAAGAGCTGGGAATCCAGCTAGTACATTCCACTTCTTACTATCCGCAAGGGAATGGCCTAGCTGAGTTATCAAACAAGAGTTTAGTCAAGATTATAAAGAAGTTGCTTGAACAAAATGCCAGAGGCTGGGATTCCAAACTGAAGTTTTCTTTGTGGGCTGACAGGGTTACATGTAGGAAATCAATTGGTACATCTCCTTTCAAGTTGGTATATGGTACTGAGGCCATATTTCCTATTCAACTTGCACTGCCAGTTGCAAAGTTTTTACAAGAAACTGATTCTGAACCAAGTGATTTGACTCGAAGAATTCATAATTTGGTAGAGATACAGCAAGATAGAGAGTAGCTCTTGGAAAAAATAGAATTGCATCAAGAAAGAATCAAGGAGACCTTCGACAAGAAAGTCAAATCAAATGTCTTGAAAACAGGGGATTTAGTCCTAAAGTGGGATGCAGCAAGGCAAGAGAAGGGGAAACATGGAAAATTTGAGGCTTTCTGGACAGGTCCTTTTGTCATAACAGCGGTGCAGCAGAACAATACCTTTGTTCTCCAAAATCTTTCAGGCAAGGAAGTAGCAGGTGGCCCTTTCAATGGGCACTTTCTGAAGACCTATTTTTCATAAAGATTTTCTTAAAATCCCTGTTCTACTAGTACATATTCTTTTTCATTTATGTTGTCTTTGTTTCTGTCACTTGAATAACTCCATGCCCAATGGTACCAGCAAAAATTTTTTCAGATTTCTTTTTAATTTTGTCATAAAGGCTACTGAGTCTAGCTAGGTTCTTGGTCACCTCACAGGGAGATGCCCATCCCAGTTGGAGCCAAATGTTAGCTCCCAAAATGAATCCGTCACCATGGTTGCATTTTGTGGTTGATAGCATGGTTATTGGTAGTTTTCTCAAAGTTAGTTTTGAGTTTCTCTAGTAGCAAGACTTAGGTTTTGAATTTTGTCTTAGAAATAAGACGACCCATAAAGGTCTTCTCTTTAAAATTTTCATAAAACACTTTCAAAAACTAATGTGTGTTTTAAAGGTTATGGTTAGCTGGTGAAAGTGGTGAGTTTCAACAGCTAATGAGTGTTTCTCATGGGTTGTGCGCTGGTGAAAGCGACGATTTTCAATAGCCGAGGAGCGTTTCTCACGGGTTGTGCGCTCGTGAAAGTGGGAATTTTCAACAGCTAAGGAGCATTTCTCACGGGTTGCACGCTGGTGAAAGCGACGATTTTCAACAGCCGAGGAGCGTTTCTCATGGGTTGTGCGCTGGTGAAAGCAGGAATTTTAAACAGCTGAGGAGCGTTTCTCATAGGTTGTGCGCTGGTGAAAGCGGGAATCACGTGCGTTTTGTCCACGTTTTAAAAATCAAATGATGATGCGTTCAGCCCATGTCATGCAATCAAGTATGATGCACTGGTGAAAGTGGATAATCATGGAAACTCAAGTTGCACGTCTAAATTGGATTGCAAAGCGGATCTCATTCAATGACGCATGCTTCACAATCATGGCATCGGAAATGGAAAATTTGAACCCATCATCGCAGGTACAGGAACAATACTGCTTGGCTGACGGCATTAAATCGGCTCATCACTTCCCCAACACGCATCACTCACAAATGTGTGCTAAGTTTTTAATTTTGAAAGACAGAGTCGAGTGCTTTCACCAGCGCAAGACCTCAGCCCGAATAGCAGGTTGCAGTGTTTGGTGTGCAGAATTGTTTGGGATTTTGAATCGCAAATGGTCAGGAGACGCAGTGGCTCATTATTGAGAAAGGAATTGGACAGTCTATCCTTCCTACAGGCGCACCCAGAGGTGCAGAAACACTTCTTA
>CBVK0100097975.1:0-30060 GCA_900067695.1 Picea abies
CTCTTCCGATCTCACTAAGACTATATAAATAAGAAAGGATGGTGAAAGAAGTGTGTCTGTGTGAGCTAATTCAAAAGATCAAAACAAAGGAAGATTCCAAGAAAGAATTTGACACCTGAAACATACACATGAAGTGAGGGTGAAAGGGAGGAGAAAGGGAGGATTGGAGTCCTCTACATGATGGATCCTGAACAACAGGGAGTTGCAGCTTCCACAAGTTGTTGCTTGAAAACAGAGGATTGGAGTCCTCCATAGGTTGGAGCTTGATCTATAAGGAGTTGCAGCTTCCTCAAGTTGGTGCTTGAAAATAAGGGATTGGTGTCTCCTTGAGTTGGTGCTCGAAAGAAAGGAGATTGGTGTCTCCTACAAGTTGTAGCTTGTAAAAGAAATATAAATTTTATGATTGTTACATTTAAAATTCTGTGTATTGTATTTTCGTGTTGATCAATTGTTATGGTTAATAATTTTAATAATTAAAGAATTGATTAAAATTGTGAAAAAGAAGCAATATTGATTCAAGCCCCCTCTAAGTATTGAACAACATTCCAACATTCAAGTGAATGACATGATGTTTACTCATACCAGCATGGAGGAGGGTAACTCACACTTGTTTGAAGAAAGGTTATTGCAACCATTACTTGAAGGTTATTTCCTTGTTATTGAGAGTGAGATTGCACCAGAGTACACAAGGGTGTTCGTTCTTGTTTACATGAAGGTGATGGGCTCCAAAGAAACCGAGTCCACTCACACCTCTTTCTAAGAGTCCATGTGTGCCCTAGCAGATGAAGGCACTTCCACTTTTTTGAGTGAGCAATGGCACCCATATTAAAGAATTGTAACTCACACCAACAAACATATAGAGAATTGCACCATTGCAAGTGAAGGAAATCACTCTCTTTCTAAGAAAGGATGAATATCTCATTTGGAAGAATAGGATGGGGTTATTTGGGAAATAAGTGATGGTAACAAACCCTTCACCAAGTTTGTTGTGTTTTGACCAAATAAATCTTTGTGTTATGACTTTCAATTTGGTAAGAAGACAAACAATCATCAGTATGGGTTGTTGAATCATTTGGAATTTGGAAGGTTATGACTTTGGGTAGTTGAATAGACATAATTTGAAGAGCCACATCAAAATTTCTATAAATCTCTCTCACAAAGGCATGAAAAGGTTCTCAATCCATCCATCCACTAAAGAGATTGGAATTGCCCATAAAGGAATCATTTGTCATGAAGAGGGAAAATTTTCCATTCTCAAGGATCAATTGACATCGTTAAAGTAATTGATATTGCATGTCTTGGACAAAAATTGATGTTTCAATCGCCTCATTATTGATATCGATTGCATTAGAGGAATCAAAGGGTAGTATGGGTATTGGGTTTTGGAGTTTGATCTAGCGTTTTGAGTTCCTGACCTAAAGTGACAAGAGAGAACAAATAGAACCAAACTAGAGGGATCAATGGTCTCCCAACAAATTGCTAGTCATGTACATGAAATCAAAAAAGGAAGCGCATGTGGCCTTTTAGTTGCTAAATAAGAAGAGGTATTAATGGTATGCAGAAGGGATTCACCTTGATACATATATTCCACTAAGAGAAGTTGTTGGAAGATAACCCAAAGAGCTGCAAATTCCGAAAGAGAAGATGGCCTTGTTGGTCAAAGTCCATAATGAGAGCGAATTCGATAGTTAATTGCAAAATAGACCAAGGATTCTTCTCTCGCCAAATAATTGAGACAATACTAATTTGGATTGGTTTAGAGATCCATAATGATTGGTTCATTTGTGTTGTGGTCGGTGATCGAGATTGCAAGTAGAAGAAAAGATATGAAGCCAGAATGGAGTCTAATAGCTATCTCTCTTCTCAACATAAGATTGAAGGTAGATGAAGAAGATGTTTGTTGATGTATTTCAAAGTCCCATGCACAATAATTCTCTGTGTATTTTAGCTATTGTAATATTTCATTCCAACAAACTCATTAAGAATTAAGAAAAACCTTTATTTAATGTTGGTTTTCCCACATTGGGTTTCTAGGGTAAAACTGCATTATTTTGTGCATGTGTTCAATGATTGTGTCATTACTTGTTACGTTATTGGATTGCACAATAATGACAATTTAGTTAGAGCATAGGTGAAATTAGGGAATGTGTAAAGAAGGGACAAACTCTGGCAGATGGTGCAACTATGGTAGAGGGGGGACTCTCTTTGCGAAAAAACATTGTAGTAGCTTATATGCCATTGGAAGGATACAATTTTGAAGACACATTACTCATTACTGAATGTTATTAGAAATATTACACATCCACCTGGTATTTCTTTTCCTAGGTTGATTAGTATATGTTGAGGGCGCCCCTAGTCAAATATATTTTCCCATAGATGAGGGTGCCACACCCTCTTTAGTAATTACTCGGTTGCACCTCAGTTAAACTAGTGGAGTAGAGTCTTGCATGGAAACCTTAGTATTATCTCCAATTGTTGCATGCTCTCCTTGGGATCATCACCAAGAAGGCACACTTACCTCGGTATCATCATCATGAAGGCGCCACACATGTGTATGCATGAGATTCTCCTCACTCCAATTGTGATTAACCAGCTAATTGATGATTGCATGACCAATTAACTAGGAATAGGTGGTAGTTCACTCTCGTGTATGTCAGTGTGTGTTCACATCTCTCTAGATCACTACTATGGTGCATCAGTTCATCCATGTAAGGTATATCATTTGTATTTTTCCATTCTCTCATTTGGTTAATACAATTCTCTCTCTCTCTCTCTCTCTCTCTCTCTCTCTCTCTCTCTCTCTCTCTCTCTCCTCTCTCTCTCTCTCTCTCAACTTTGCAAGCTTTGTGTGAATTGTTGCTAGCTAAATTCTCTATGCAGGTTTCAACCAAATTCTACATGGTATCAGAGCCCACGGGGTGCTAGGAAGAAGGCACACAAGCAAACATTTGCAGGTACAAAAGATTGAAGTAGTTACAAAGAGTGGAATTTTCTTTGCCAGACCTTCTTATGTCATACAATTACTTTGATTGGAAGATGAAGATCCTTATTGTTCTCAGAGGAAGAGGCTTATATCGAATAACCATGGCACAATAAACTGAACCCACATCAATAATCGATAAATCCAAATACTTCAACCACATGGATGAGGCCTACGATCTCATTTTTTCATTTGCATCTCTCCCACATTGTTGTTTCATATTGAATCTTCCACAACTCCAAATGAGGTTTGGAAAATCCTGGAAGGTCTCTTTGGAAAATAGGATGAGATGTGTGGCCACATGCTAAAGATTGAGTTACTTTCTTTAGATCTAAGCAACTTTGAGAATATCCATGACTTCTTCACGGAGTTCAAATCCTTACTACTTCAATTAAAAGGATGCGGGATCGATAAATCAAAGCAAGAAAAATATTTGATTCTTTTTATTCTATCAAAGTTGGGGTCCATAATATGTTGTCTTTGTCTCCATATTTTATACAATAAGGATTACATCAGGTGCAGCCCGATCAATGTCCACATTGGACGTATTCATTGAGTCCCTGACACATCAGCAAGACAAGCTCATCAAAATGGGATTAAAACGCATGCACTTGTTGTGCAAGGGAGCAACAAGTCCAACTCGAAATCCAAAAAGAAAGGAAAGGGAAAGAAGGATCCAAATCCAAGAAAGGGAGGCAACTTCAAACCTTCTGATGACTCTTCCAACTCAAAAGCAGGAAATGAAAAGCAAAGGAAGACAAAGTGCAGTTATTACAATCTTGGCTATCATCTTGAAACATCTTGCATGAAGAAAACCATAGACCTCATGGCGCAAACACTCCAAGAGAACAATATTGGGGACTGCATTCCCAATAATGCCAAGAAGAAGCAGGGAGATAGAGAATCAGGAATCCGAGGTAATGCACATGATTTAATTGCAATTGATTCTTCTCCTAATGCATGGATTATCGATTCAGGAGCATCTCATCACATGGAAACCTCAAAAGAAGTATTTTCATCTTTAACTACATGCATGGGTCCTCCCATTCTCATGGGTGATGATTCTCGAGTAGAAGTCATTGGATAAGGGAGAGTAGATCTCCAAAATGGATGTTTCGTGAATGTCTTGCACATTCCAAAACTCTCCCTAAATCTACTCTTTGTCTACCAAATAACCCATACAAACATAGGGAAAATGGTGGAATTCACACTAGATTCTGTGACCATATATGACATGCAAGACAACTCCAAGATTGTTGTTGGCGAGGTAAATCACCAGTCTAGATTGTACACATTTTTCAAATTTATTGCTAAATCTTATTCCACATTGCTACTAACTCATGCCAATGATGATAGTAGACTTGGCATGAACGATTTGGTCACTTAAATTTCAAGTACATACAACAAATCAACAAACATGGAATTGTCAAAGGCTTTCCTGACATACATTTCTCTAAAGGAGTTTGCCAAGGATGTGTTCTTGGCAAACATCCACAAGGGAAATTTGAGAAAGGGAAGGCTTGGAGGGCCTCCTCTCCCTTGGAGCTTGTTCACAGTGACCTCATGGTTCCTTTCCCTCATCCTTCCATCAACAAGGCAAAATATGTGTTGACCTTTATTGTTGATTACTCAAGGCACACTTATGCATATTTGCTCGGGAAAAAATTTGAAGTATTTGAGCATCTCAAGGATTTCAAAGCGCATGCAAAAAATCAATCCGAGAAGAGGATCAAGATCCTCCGCATAGATAATGGGGGGGATTATGTAACAACGATGTAAAACATCTTTGTGATGAGACAGGTATACAATTACAACATACAGTCCCGTACACTCTGCAGTAGAACAAGGTAGATGAGAGGAAGAACCGATCTCTCAAAGAGATGGCTAGTTGCATGTTGCATGCAAGGTCCCTTCCCTCCAAATTATGGGATGACGCATTCAACTGTGCCACTTACATACAAAACAAATCTCCTCATAGATATGTGAAGGACATGACACCTTCTTAAGCTTGGAGTGGCATCAAACTGGAAGTCACTCACTTTCAAATCTTTGGATCACATGCATGGGCTTGCGTACCTTCATAAAAGAGAAAGTCATTGGATCCTCAAATCACAACATGCATCTTTGTGGGTTGTCCCGAAGGTCTGAAGGGATATAGACTAATATATCCTTCAATGGACAAGCTCATCATTGAGAGGAGTGTCCATTTTGAATAAAGTCCCATGCATGCACCTCATGAGTCACATGTAGAGACTTATGTACTTCCTGGACATATGAGATTGTTGAGTCACCAAATTACCATCCTTTTTATCATCTTTTCACAACATTTCCCTTGACTTATAATCACTTTATCCTTCCTATAACCTCGTATTAAGTTTTTTTTAATGTTTTATGTGGGATTAGGTTCAATATATTTTCCAATGCATTTATTTTAGTATTTTAAGTGAATTTATAATTAAATGATGGAAAAATAACATGCTTTCACTTATCTTTGAAAGTTGGGTTAGTTTGGTGATGATTACATGTACATTTGGAGCTTCCATTGATGCAAATTTTTATCACTTAGCTCCAAATTCGAATTTCCTCTTCAACCTATGAAGATTTGAGATGATCATTCAAACATATTGTATAAAGAAGAATATTGAAGTCTTGGATAATATTTGTTATCAAATATCTTAGAGATTTTAGAGATATCTTTGATTTGCTAATCTTTAGCAAAATGTTGTAACCACGTGAGAGATTTGTGGATATGAATTAATTAGTGTTTATCTTAGTTTCAAAGCAAGTTTATAAATAAGAGTGCCTTCTCCATTCCAAAGGAGATGACTCTTGGAGCATATATCGAGACTATGATGGAATAAATAAAGTTTCTTGATGTTTTCTTTTACATAGATTGTCATTCTCCGGTTCTATAAATAACATGTTTTGATTTAATGTTATGATGTTATAGTTTAGTTTTCTACCATGAATTCTTAGGAGAGAGAACTCATTCCATGAGAACATGGTGATCTTTCATTCATGCAATTTGATTTCATAGCTAGTATTTCATTGATGCAAGTGTAGTATGTTTATTTTTCCGCAACATAATTTATCCTCACTTACCAACAATGGAATGATGATGTATGAAAAGTTGGAATTCCAAATTCATGCAAAGAGATAGCTTGGTGACAAAAGGGTCCCAATACGTGATCATTGCCCAAGTACATGATCATCACCAAGAGTGGTTGAGTTAGTTTTTTCATGCAAGTGTGTTTCCTTTTGATTTTTTATTGTCGTGTGATTTCATTTAAGTTTGGTTTATAAAGTTTGTTAAGTAGATAAATAGTACAAATGATTTAATTCTGCACATATTGTGCTTGTATTTCACAAGTTTACAAACTCCATATTGATAATTAAATGTAACAATATTTATAATCGACTGACGAAGATGATGCATCCTCCAATTCAGATCAGATTTCATATTTGATTTCCAAATCAGATTCGAAAGATGATGAACATGCATGTGAAGATTTAGATCAAATACCCAAATGGACACATTCCACCCTACATACAACATGCGATCTTGTGGGGGATCCAACATATCTGAGGAGGATGAGATCCCAATTTGAGGAGGCACCACATGCACTTACAACTATAGAACTCATAATTCCCATGCATTGTTACATGGTTCTAGCTTCATAACCTCAGACATATGCAAATGTTGAAGGGAATCCATTCTGAGAAGCAACTATGACCAAGGAGTACAACTCCCACATTGAGAACCAGACTTAGGACTTGGTTCCGCTTTCATCGGATCAGAAGCTTGTCAGATACAAATGGGTCTACACGACGAAGAAAGCAACAAATGGACATGTGAGAAGGCACAAGGAAATATTGGCTTCCAAAGGATTTAACAATCCCACATTATTGATTATGATGAGACATTTTCTCCATTAGTAAATATGGACTCCATTCAGTTGGCCCTCGCCATTGCAACAACCAGGGGGTGGGAAGTTCACTAGATGGTCGTGAAGAACACCCTTCTTCGGGGTGATTTATCGAAAGATATCTACATGGAGCAACCTCAAGAATACATACATAACTCCTCTCTAGTTTGTCAACTCAAAAATTCACTCTATGGCCTCAAGCAAGCTCCTACAACATGGTATGCTAAAATGGACTCACACTTACTATCTCACTCTTTCATTAGATGTAAATCAGATACCAATGTTTATATGATGAAAATTTTTTGCATGACAGGTTTTCTACGACCGACATGGGTCCACTTCACTTTTTCCTTGGTTTTGAAATCAACCAGGATGCTTCCGACATCAATTTGTCTCAGAAAAAGTGTGCCTAAGATTTCTTGGTCAGATTCAACATGATCGATTTCAAGCATGCAATCATGCCCTTTGTATTCAGGGTCAAGCTCAAGGATGGCGGGGATACACCATTGGTGGATTTCACCAAGTATAGACAGATACTGGGAGCCTTGTCTACCTCACTCACTCATGTACAGATCTCTTGTATGCAGAGGGTGCAATTTCCAGGTACATGTAGGAGCCGCATGAGCTTCACTAGAAAGTTGTCAAGCGCACCCTTGGATATGTTTAGGGTACCTGCAGTCATGGGATTCACTATGCAACATGTTGTACATTGGATCTCATGGGCTATGCAGATTCAAATTGGGATGGTGATATCCTAGATCGCAAGTGCATCTCTAGGCATGTTCTTAGTTTAGGATCCGACCCCATTTATTGGTCGAGTAAAAAACAGTCAACGATTGCTTTATTGATTCAGGTGGATATTGGTGGCCACCCACCTATTCCAACTGGCTCCCCATGTCCATTTCTTTTCAACACGTCCTTCTATATTTCTTTATAATTGTGATTTCTACAGTTATGGGGCTGTATGAAGCCCCACACATTCTCCAGGTGGATACAGGTGGCCTCTCGCCTAATCCAACTGGCTTATTTTGTATTTTTTCATGTCAGCACATCTCGTTGTACTTCCAGGGCTGTTTAGGGGGCCTAAATATTGTTTTTTTGGCTTGCCACAATTAGACTATAGATGGAGTCGGAGTCTGATGGCGAAATGTGTATCTCTCTGAAAGACCTTTCCAATGGGCTATCACGCGCCTAAAACGGAGGTCGTATGCAAAAGTTACGATCCTAGGAATTTGAGGTACCAAATTACACCAACTTACCCATAGGGCCCACATGACTTTTGGCGTTTCACTTTCTAGGGTTAGGATTTTGGATGTCTAGGGTTTTGGCATTCATGAGTAATATGAAAAGGGCCTCTGGAACCTCATTGTAATCCATTCTTCTCAGACGGATGCGCATAGCAGCCACATCTCTTCTCAGAGATAGCTACCACCATTAGAGCAAGTTTCAGTTCTGCAGTCTTACAGTTTCAGCCTATTTCATTATTTAATAGAAGAAATTGTTCACTCGATATTTGTGTTATTCTTCCTATCTTTGTGTTTATTGTGTTCAATCTGTTAATCAATTCATTCCGCTCCTAAATCCAGATCGGTGGTATCAGAGCGGTCTGCTCTTCATTTATTTTTCTTCGTGCATGTCCCTGACAAGGTCTCGGTACAAGAAGTTGGGACTTGAACCAATTGATCCATTACCAGATCGGTCGCGTCGAGCCTGACAAAAACCCATGGGAGATGAAAAGAAAGATAATGAAGCAGGAGATCCTATTAAAATGTTTCTTGAGGAAGCCCTCGCGCGACAAAGGAACGAAATGATGGACAACTTCGCGCAGATCCTTCGACGGTTGCCCACGGGAGAAGCATCTTCATCAAGTGGCCATGCAACCCCCTTCAAGGTACATGTAAATTTTGATATTTCATTATTTGAAGGACTAGTAGATGCGGATGTTGTAGATAAATGCTTCAATCTGCTCGAAGGATATTTTTCGGTCCACAATTTTTTCGATAGGGAAAATATCATTTTTGCACTCCTCAAGGTCGTTCCCCATGTTAAAGACTGGTGGGATACTTACTCTGAGCAAAGGGCCATGGAGGAATCTGGAACTTTTGTGGTGGCCCCTACATGGGATTCCTTCTGGGACACCATTAAAGAACAATACTACCCTGTTGAAAGCTACGAGGACCAGTACACCAGATGGACCCCCCTACGTCAAGAAAGGGACTAGATAGTACCAAACTTCACCAATATTTTCCATACCCTACACACCAAATTGGGTATCAAATATTCTGAGGGTCATCTGGTGCTCAAATACTGCGGCTATTTGCATAGATACATTCAAACAGAAATGGAGTTCCAGGACATCGCCTCATTGGGAACCACTTATATATACGTTGTCAAGATCGAGCATAAATTTAAGTAGAAACGGCGAGAGTTTGGATATGCAAACCCCTCACAGCCAAAGTAGGACAAAGGAAACCCCAACCCACACAGCAAGGGACCAAGTCGATATGGATACCCTCAGGGCAATCCGTCCAAGCCGCAACACAAGAAGGGAAACGAGAAGACGAAGGACACGGGAAAATGGTGTGAGTACCATAAAAGTCCTTTTCACAACACCGATGGACGTCGTTCCAAGAAGTCCCTCATGATCGAGCTGAAGGATTCCGAGTCAGAGGCCGATTCTGATTCCGAGTCAAATCCAGAAGGAGGGAAGCAAATTATCGATGTTGAACCTAGTGCCACGGTCGCTACCACCAAAGTCCGTCCAAGAAAACCAGAAGAACTAGAGGAAGGGGAACGCCTCCTTCACTCGCAGATGTGGGTCAAGGGGGCTCTGATTCATTTCATTGTAGATAGCGGTAGTCATAAGAACCTGATTTATGCAGAGGTCGTCGAGCGGCTGCACCTGCCAATGACACCGCACCCGCAACCCTACACCATCGGTTGGCTTTGTCAAGGAAGAGATCTCTCTGTCCGCCAACAGTGTTGTCTGCCCTATGACATAAATCCTTTCAAAGATGAGGTATTGTGTGATATTGCTCCCCTTGAAGTTTGTGATGTTCTTTTAGGACAACCATATCTGTGGAAGCGTCAAGTTGTGTATGAGTCTAGACCCTACAATGTTATTATTACTTTGGGTAGACAATTGTAGAGGATCCCAGAGGTGGCACTGCCTACTGCTATTTCTTTAATATCTGCTAAGCAATGCAGTAAGGTCATTTCACAGACTGAGAAGTTCATCTTCTTTGTGATCCATGCTCACAGTAAGCAGAAGGTCACTGCCACATCCGTGGCCTCTACACAACGCCTCTCTTTGTAGCAGAAGCAAGTGGATGGGATCATGGAAGAATACAGAGACATCTTCACCGCACCTACAGGGGTACCAACACATTACCAAGTCAAGCATCCAATTGATTTGAACCCCAGCACACCTCTACCTAATGGACCAGTCTATCGATGCTCGATGATGGAGAATGAAGAAATCAGGCGTCAGATCCAAGAGCTTCTTCAAAAGGGGCACATCATACCCAACTCCTCCCCTTATGGAAGCCCGATTGTACTGGTGCAGAAGAAGGACGGGACTTGGCGACTCTACATTGATTACAAAGCCTTAAACAAAATCACAGTGAGGAACCGCTACCCCATTCCTAGGATTGATGACCTTCTTGACCAACTCAAGGGGGGAAATTTCTTCAGCAAGATTGACCTGAAGTCTGGATACCACCAGGTTCCCATCGAACCAACTGATGTCTAGAAGACAACCTTCAAGTCTAAAGAAGGTCTCTACAAATGGTTATTCATGCCCTTTGGCTTAACAAATGCACCGACCACTTTCATGAGGTTGATGGATGATGCATTGAGACCCTTCACCAACTCCTTTGTGGTAGTATATTTGGATGACATCCTCATCTTCAACAAAACGTGGGAGGAGCACATGCGACATATTCAACAGGTTTTGAGCACTCTGCGGCAACACAAGCTTTATGCCAACTTGGAAAAATGCTCTTTTGGCATGAACAAGGTCCAATACTTGGGCTGCATTGTTGATGAGCATGGGGTACATGTTGATCCAACTAATATCCAAGTCATTCGTGACTGTCCAGCCCAAACCACACTAACCGATCTTTGGAGCTTCTTGGGGCTAGCCAATTTCTACTGACGGTTCATGTTGGGATTCTCCCATATTGCATGGGCCCTTAGCCAGGAGACCAAGAGAGGTGGTAGAGCCAAGTTCGTGTGGGGGAAGGAGCAACAATGAGAATTCGATGATCTGAAACATCGCTTGTGGTCAGCTCCAGTACTCTCCTTGCCCAATCTGCAACAACCATTCGAGATTGAGACTCATGCATCTGACTATGTTGTGGGCGCATTTCTCACTCAACAAGGGCATCCTGTGGCATACCATAGTGAGACACTCTCCGATACTGTACGAAAATACCCCACCTATGACAAGGAATTGTATTCCATTGTACAAGCCTATCGTCAATGGAAACATTACATTCTTGGGAAAGAGATGATCATACACATTGATCACAAGCCTCTGCAATTCATACAGACACATGGGAAATTTCAGAACGACCGCCATCAGAAGTGGTCCACCTACCTGCAACAGTTCCATCTCAACATCAATTATAATACATGTATCTCCAATTGTGTCGTCGACTGCCTCAGTCGGCCTCCTGTGGCTGCATTCACCACTATGCTCCATCCCTGTGGACATGAAGCATCAGAGTGACCCCAACTTTATCAGCAAGATCTGGACTTCGCCACCACATATCAGCTCTTGGGTACAGGCGCCAGGTACATCCAGGATGGGCTCTTATGCCACCTAGGCCATCTCTGTGTTCCTAAAAACGAGCGTGCAAAGTTGATTTTGGAAGCCCACTACAATTGGGTGGTGAGACATTTTGGCATAGAGAAAATTGTGGTCGTTCTTCAGAAACATTTTTATTGGCGAAAACTTCAACATGACGTCAACAAATATATCAGATCTTTCACTGCCTACGCCATTGCCAAGCCAACCATCAAGAAGCAAGGCTTATACACCCCTCTTCCTATTCTCGAGAAGCCGTGGGAATCCATCTCAGTGGATTACATGTCTGGTTTCCCGTCCACCAAGCACGAAAATGATTGCGTGTTTGTTGTCGTTGATTGGTTTTCAAAGATGGACATCCTCACAGCCTGTAAGAAGAATGTCACACCGACAGATACTGCCAAGCTCTTCTTCGAATGAGTTTGAGTCCACTTTGAGATACCACAGACCATCATCTCCGACCGAGATAGCAGGTTCCTCAACACCTTTTGGTCAAGCCTCTGGTCTTTGTTGGACACCAAGCTCACAAAATCCCCTACTTTCCACCCCCAAACTAATGACCAAACCAAGGTCATCAATCGGATGATTGTGCAAATCCTGCGCATGTACAATTCTAAGCATCCATGTACATGGGATGAGAGTCTCCCATATGTCCAACACGGTTATAACATGGCTCTTCGTAGTTCCACTGGCCATAGACCATTTCATGTGGGTCTGGGATTCCAACCCTTGGGACCCATTGATGTTGCACTTCCTCTTGCAGCTGAACATACAGACTCTTCCCCTGATCAGTCTGCGATCGACAAAGCCACTAGATTCATTGAGCGGATTCATCACATCCACCAACAGGTCCAGGAGATTTTGCAAAAATCCAATGCTAAGTACAAGCAGCGCCATGATCAACACAGGGTACCACACCAGTTTCAGGTTGGCGACAAATTCTGGTTACATTTGCAGAAGGAGCGTCTCACCGGGCCCCAACGAAATCTTCTCCCACTTCATTATGGGCCTTACACTATCACCAAGGTTGTGGGTAGCAATTCTTTTGAGCTCAACACTCCACCCTTCCTTGGTCTGCATCCAATATTCAATGTGGACCTCCTTCGGCCATATTTTCCACTATTATTGGACACCTCTAAGATCGTCGAACAACTGACACCAACAGAGCTCAAAGCTGACTGCATCGAACAAGCATCCACTGATCATATATTGGACACACATGTCAAGGGCACTCGCCAGCAGCGGATCCAGCTTTATCGGGTTGTCAAGGCAGGGCAACTCCTACACCAAGGCAAGTGGCTCACTCGAGGCCAAATCCAACAAAATTTTCCTCACCTGATGGGGGAAATCAACGCAATGGAGACCATTGCTTCTTAAGGGGGGAGGATTGATCCAGGCGGATATTGGTGGCCACCCACCTATTCCAATTGCCTCATCGTGTCCATTTTTGTTCAACACGTCCTTCTCTACTTCTTTATAATTGTGAGTTCTACACTTATGGGGTTGTTTGAAGCCCCACACATTCTCCAGGTGGATACAGGTGGCCTCTCGCCTAATCCAACTGGCTTATTTTGTATGTTTTCATTTCAACACATCTTGTTGTACTTCCAGGGTTGTTTTGGGGCCCTAAACGTTGTTTTTTTGTCTCGACACAGTGAGACTATAAATGAAGTCAAAGTCTCATAGCGGAATGTGTAGTTCTTTGAAATACCTTTCCAACATGCTATCACGCGCATAAAATGGAGGTTGTATGCAAAAGTTACGACGCTAGGAAGTTGAGGTACAAAATTACACCAACTTACCCATAGGACCCACATGACTTTTGGTGTTTCACTTTCTAGGGTTAGGTTTTTGGATGTCTAGGGTTTTGGCATTCATGAGTAATATGAAAAGGGCCTATGGAGCCTCATTGTAATCCATTTTACTAAGACGGATGCACGTAGCAACCACATCTCTTCTCAGAGATAGCTACCACCATTCGAGCAAGTTTCAGTTCTCTAGTTTTACAGTTTTAGCTTATTTCATTATTTAATAGAAGATATTGTTCACTGGATATTTGTGTTATTTTTCCTATCTCTATGTTTATTGTATTAAGTCTGTTAATCAGTTTGTTCCGCTCCTAAATACGGATCAGTGGTATCAGAGCGATCTGCTCTTCATTTATTTTTCTTCGTGCATGTCCCCGACAAGGTCTGGGTACAAGAAGTTGGGACTCGAACCAATTGAGCCATTACAAGATTGGTCACGCCGAGCTCGACAACAACCCATGGGAGACAAAAAGAAAGATGATGGAGCAGGAGATCCTATTAAAATGTTGCTCGAGGAAGCCCTCGCGCGACAAAGGAATGAAATGATGGACAACTTCACGCAGTTCCTTCAACGGTAGCATGATAGAAGCATCTTCATCAAGCGACCATGCAAGCCCCTTCAAGGTATAGGTAAATTTTGATATTCCATTATTTGAAGGACTGATATATGCAGATGTTGTAGATAAATGGTTGAATATGCTCGAAGGATATTTTTCGGTCCACAATTTTTTCGAAAGGGAAAAGATCACATTTTCACTCCTCAAGGTCGTTCCCCATGTTAAAGACTGGTGGGATACTTACTCTGAGCAAAGGGCCGTGGAGGAATTTGCAATTTTTGTGGTGGCCCCTACATGGGATTCCTTCCGAGACGCCATTAAAGAACAATACTACCCTTTTGGAAACTACGAGGACCAGTACACCAAATGGACCACCTTACGTCACGAAAGGGACCATACAGTACCAGACTTCACCAATATTTTCCATACCCTACGCACCAAATTGGGTATCAAATATTATGAGTGTCATTTGGTGCTCAAATACTGCAGTTGTTTGCATAGATACATTCAAACAAAAATGGAGTTCCTGGACTTCGCCTGATTGGGAACTGTTGTCGTCCTTATACACACTTGCAAACGTAAGCTAAGTCCAACTCACTTAGTGTGTCCTTGGAGGCAGGATGCCTAGGTTCAAAGCCCATTGTCACCTTGACTTTAACCTCTTCCATCTAGTCTTACTCCTAGGGAAGCCAACGGGGGTAGACCCTAGTTACTATGTGAAGTTAAGAAGTTAATTTCTAGGAGTTGGTTTTAATTAGTTAATGGTTTGGGGGAATCTAGCCTATATGAGAGGCAAACAATGCAAAGTGCAACTATTCAATGCAAAGGCAATCCCTTTCCTAAGACAACTAAGACTAGTGCCTAAGGTTGGGAAAGAGGTCAACTAAAGTTAAAGGAGATTAGATTTTACAAAGAGTTACAACAAGATTACAAAAGAATGAAATTAGAACTAGATACAACTAAAAGAGAAACAATTATCTACAAATCTAAGAATGCTAAAGGTACAACAAAGATACAACTATACATTGGACAAGAAAAGAAACATGCACTAACTTGATGACTTGAATGTGTGGGGAAACTAAGACTGCTCAAAGGAAAATATCACACCAACAGATCAAGCCAACAAACCCAAACATAGAGTGCCTCCACAAAATGTGCAACTCTAAGGGGTTGCTTGAATGGCATACACAAGTACACAACACAAACCCAAACAATGAAGTTGCCTCCAAAGGATGCACAACTTCAAGGGGTTGATCCAATAACTCAAAGCACAACTTAAAATTAAATGACAATGCTTAAAAGAAAGCCTCCAAGGGCAAGGGCGCAACTTCAGTTCACCTAGTTAACATCCACAAATGCTTTAAGTAAATTGCATGAAAAGTAAAGAAATTGACAAGTGCTTGCAAGACTACTTAAGCATCAACCATGAAAGATATGTAAATGAAAAGTGCCCCAAGGTTGTAGTGGATTAATTAGGATTATTAAGTTGTCAAGTTAGAGTATGAATCCTAAACTAAGTGACAAGCCCAAAACTCCCCCCGCTTGTACCATTTAGTTGTTGGGTGCTCGATAAGTGAGGCAAACAAGGCCCCACCCTAGCTCCACAGGTCAACCCAAGAAAAGAAGTACTTCCGGGAAGGATGACAAGCGTCGTGAGATCGTCCCCGATCTAGCACCTCCCATTGCTTCCTTACAGTTCATATTTAGATGGCAAAGTTGGGTCAATAGAGAGTGACCTATTAAAACTAGTTAATTTTAAACCCTATGAGACTAAGGTAGATTAAGTTAGTTGTGTCTTGAGAAAGATGTGCTTCCAAAGTGTTAAGTGCTTGAATGTAAAAGAGATTGCTTGCAAGTGAAAAAGAAGTACTTAACAAAAGTGTATAACTTGAAATAGCATGAAGTACTTGAAATACAACTTGCAATAATTGAAATATAAGTTTGCCTTAAACCATAGAGTTATACCAAGCTCATGAGATTGCAAGAAAAAGAAAGTACTTGTGAAGAAGTGAACTTGAAAGAAAAGTACTTGAAGGAAATATAGCTTGCAAAGAAAAGGAAAAAGTAAATGAGCATCATAAACTTATTATGCCTCCATGGGCCTACACTAGCTTATGATTATTTCATAAATTAACATGAACCATTATTGAGCATAAATGAAAAAACCACAACTAGTCTAGCCTTACGATTTTGGGGGTTGGCAAAGCCAATCACACTCCAAGGTGTAGGGAAACAAGTAGAAAATAAATGCTTGTAAATAAAACTAAGTTAGGCAAACCTCAAACAATGGCACAAGGTGGAGGCAAGCCTTCCTTTGTTGTGTCAAAGTGGGTTGGAAAGAAACTAAACTAATAACAGAAAATAAAATGCAGCAAGAGAACCTCACGATTTAGGATGGTTGGCAAAGCCAATCACTTTCCCAGGTGTAGGCAAGAAACTGAATAAAAACTTGCAGAAAATTGATTTTAGGAGAAGTGCAAGCCCTTGGTTACTCTTTGGGGGCTTGCTTACAATGAAGATAGAAAAGAGAAGTGTTGGGGGAGTAGGCACCCCAACTTAGGAGGCTGTAGTTGATGTTTTAAGGCCCCAAGAGGGTTGTTCCTCCATGTTTTCTGTCACAGACCTGCAAAAACCAGCAAGTAAAACTTGTTGGAAAACTGCAGAAAATTTATGTTAAGATAAAACAGAAATATAAGATGAAAAATCACAATATTTTAGTCGATTTTGATCTACTTCAACATATAAATCTATCCATATACTCATAAATCATAACAGAAAAGCAAATCCGAAACTGTAAGAGGAAATAAGATTGGGTTTAATGAACAACTGCCAAATTTGAAGTTGCTCCTCCTTAACCCTTAAGCAACTTGCAAGCTAATGAGACAAAGCTACAAGACCAAGCAAGAGATAAGTAGATCCCTAAACATCCACAAAATACTTTGAAGAAGAAAGGAAACTACACTACTAAGATCTAGAGCAATACTACTCTAGATCTATCCAAGCAAAGTACTTTGCTCGGATCTCCTACTCTAATCTAGCAACTAAGAACTCAAACAATGCCAAATACAAGTTACCTCAATAAGCTCCAAAACCACACATCAAGAATACTCCAAATGCAAGTGGTTCCTCCAAAGTTTCTTCTATTATGAGCAAGCTTGAGCAAATACTTGCATCAAGCTTGAGAAATGAGAGAGCAATATGGGAGAGAGAGAGAATGGGAGAGATTTGGGCATAATAACAATACACTGAGAGAAGATGATAAAATGAGGGAGGGGAGGCCTTCATTTATACTTGGGAAGACAAAGTTACCCCTCTTAGATCCTTTACAAGTGTCAAAACACAAGCAAGAGTGATCATCTCTAGGAGGGGGGCACATTTTTAGGGTTAGGGTTGTGGATTGATGAGATGGCATGAGGTGGAAAGTGAATGCTTGGTAAAGGGTGTGAGTTGGAAGGTCTAGGAGGGCGCACTAGGGAAGAGAGGGCCCACAACCTTTAATTTTTTGGTTTTCCATAGTTTCCTCAAGGAGGGGGGTGCAACTTCCCTAGGGGGCACAACTTAAAGTGAGGGTGGCTAGGTGGGAATGGGTTATGAGGGTGAGAAAGGGGTTAGGATAGGCTAGTTGAAAGTTTAATCACCATCTCTCACTCTCTCTTCAACCAATTAACTCAAAATTACAAAATTTGACATTTTGACTATGTCAATATAAACAATTAAATTGTTGTTTTGGACTAACCAAGACTCCTCATGGACAAACACCTAAAAAAACTTTTCCAACTGAGCTAAAACTTGGTCCAAGGGTGTAGGGGGTTTCATTCCATTTCTTTTGAGCACAAATACCCCTATCAAAGCCCAAGGACCTAGTTTTTACATTTTTCATCCAAATTTAATTAAAATTACCCAACTTAGGCAATTTTAATAAATTAAAATAAACCTATCTAGACTCGAGGAAATTCCGCAAAAAATTAAGAGATGTCTTACATGGTCATTTACAACATTTCTAGACACTAGCTACCAGAGGGCTAGACCATTAGAATGACATTCACCACTTTGGAGGAATTATTTGTGTGAGTGAAAAATTCAAGGGAAATTAATAAGGTTGGTTAGGCCAAATTAATAACCCGAGGAAAAAAAACACTCAGTGAAAGGGACTCCTATAATGATGAAATCCTAAGGTAATTGACCTAACTATGATCCATGCAGACCCATTACATTATAATCCCACGCAGGGGAGGGAGAATTCCATTACAAAAAGATGTGTTGAAGGCCAAAACTGCCTTGTAGAACCAATAAGTGTCTGACTTGGTAGCATCTGATAATGCATATATTCATGGTACACGGAGTTGACCCCCTAGTTGAATAGGTGGTCAACAGGCACGACTTATAGATACATTTTCAAGATCGAGCATAAATTTAAGCAAAAATGACGAGAGTTTGGATCTGCAAACCCCTCACAGTCGAAGCAGGGAAAAGGCAACCCCAACCCACACAAGAAGGGACCAAGTTGAGATGGCCGCCCTTAGGACAATCTGTCCAAGCCACAACACAAGAAGGGCAATGAGAAGATGAAGAAAGACATGAGAAAATGGTGAGTACCATAAAAGTCCTTGGCACAATACTGACGAATTTCGCTCCAAGCAATACCTCGTGGCCGAGCTGAAGGCTTCCGAGTCAGAGGTCGATTTTGATTCCAAGTCAAATTCTGAAGGAGGGAAGCAGATTATCGATGTTGAACCCAGTGCCATGGTCGCTACCACCAAAGTCCGACTAAGCGAACCAGAAGAACCAGAGGAAGGGGAATGCCTCTTTCACTCGCAGATGTGGGTCAAGGGAGCTCCGATTCATTTCATTGTCAACAACGGTAGTCAGAAGAACTTGATTTAAGCAGAGGTCGTCAAGTTGTTGAACCTGCCAATGACACTGCATCCACATCCCTACACCATCGGCTGGCTTCGTCAAGGGAGAGATCTTTGTGTCAACCAACAATGTTGTCTACCCTAAGGCATCAAGCCTTTCAAAGATGAGGTACTGTGTGATATTGCTCCCCTTGAAGTTTGTGATGTTCTTTTAGGACAACCATATTTGTGGGAGTGTCATGTCGTGTATGAGTCTAGACCTCGCAGTGTTATTATTACTTTCGGTAGACAATTGTACATGATCCTAGAGGTGGCACTTCCTACTACTATTTCATTAATCTATGTTAAGCAATGCAGTAAGGTCATTTCACAAACCATGAAGTTTGTCTTCTTTTTTATCTGTGCTCATAGTAAGTAGAAGGTCGTTACCACATCTGTGGCCTCTACACAACGCCTCTCTTTGCAGTAGAAGCAAGTGGATGAGATTGTATAAGAATACATAGACATCTTCGTCTCACCTATAGGGGTACCGACACACTGCCAAGTCAAGCATCCAATTGATCTGACCCCCGACGCACCTCTACCTAATGGACCACTCTAACACCTCTACCTAATGTACCACTCTATCAGCGCTCGTTGATGGAGAATGATGAAATCATGAGTCAGATCCAAGAGCTTCTTCAAAAGGGGCACATCAGACCCAACTCCTCCCCTTGCGGAAGCCCGATTATATTGGTGTAGAAGAAGGACGAGACTTGGTGACTCTACATTGAATACAGATCCTTAAGCAAAATCACAATTAGGAACCACTACCCCATTCCCAGGATTGATGATCTTCTTGACCAACTCAAGGGGGCAAAGTTCTTCAGAAAGATTGACTCGAAGTTTGGCTACCACCAGGTTCCCATCGAACCAACCAATGTCTGGAAGACAACCTTCAAGTCTAAAGAAGGTCTCTACGAATGGCTAGTCATGCCCTTTGGCTTGACAAACGCACCAACCACTTTCATGGACGATGTATTGAGACCCTTCACCAACTCATTTGTGGTAGTATATTTGGATGACATCCTCATCTTCAACAAAATGTGGGAGGAGCACATGTGGCATATTCAACAGGTTTTGAGAACTCCGCGACAGCACAAGATTTATGCCAACTTGGAAAAATTCTCTTTTGGCATGAACAGGGTCCAATACCTAGGCTACATTGTTTATGAGCATGGGGTACATGTTGATCCAGCTAAGATCCAAGTCATCTGTGACTAGCCATCCCCGACCACACTGACCGAGCTTCAGAGCTTCTTGGGTCTAGCTAATTTCTACCGACGGTTCATGTTGGGATTCTCCCATATTGCATGGGCGTCCAGCCAAGTGACCAAGGGCGGTGGTAGGGACAAGTTCGTGTGGGGGAAGGAGAAACAACGAGCATTCGATGATCTGAAACATTGCTTCTTCTCAGCTCTAGTACTCTCCTTGCTTGGTCTGCAACAACTATTTGAGATTGAGACTGATGCATATGACTATGCTGTGGGCACAGTTCTGACTCAGCACAGGCATCCTGTGGAATACCATAGTGAGACACTCTTCAATATTGTTCGTAAATACCCCACCTATGACAAGGAAATGTATTCCATTGTACAAGCCTGTCGTAAATGGAAACATTACATTATGGGGAAATAGATGATCATACACACTGATCACAAGCCTCTGCAGTTCATACAAACACAGGGGAAATTGCAGAACGATCACCATCAGAAGTGGTCCACCTGCCTATTACAGTTCCATCTCAACATCAAGTATAAGACATGTATCTCCAATCGTGTCACTGATTGCCTCAGTCGACCTCCTATGGTTGCACTCACCATTGTGCTCCATTCCTGTGGACATGAAGCATCAGAGTGGCCCCAACTTTATCAGCAAGATCCGAACTTCACCACCACATATCAACTCTTGGGTACATGTGTCAATGTCACTGATTTTCACATTCAAGATGAACTCTTATGCCACTTGGGCCATCTCTGTGTTCCTACAAGCGAGTGTGCAAAGATGATTTGGGAAGCCCACTACAGTGGGGTGGCAAGACATTTTGGCGTAGAGAAAACTATGGTCGTTCTTCATAAACATTTTTATTGGCCAAAAATTCGACAAGACATCAACAAGTATATCAGATCTTGCACTGCATGCGTCATTACCAAGCCAACCATCAAGAAGCAAGGCTTATATACCCCTCTTCCTATTCCCGAGAAGCTGTGGGAATCTATCTCAATGGATTACATGTCTGGTTTGCTGTCCACCAAGCACGGAAATGACTGCGTGTTTGTGGTCATTGATTGGTTTATGAAGATGGCCATCCTCACAGCCTGTAAGAAGAATGTTACAACGACAGATACTGCTAAGCTCTTCTTCGAACGAGTTTGGGTCCACTTTGGGATACCACAGACCATCATCTTCGACCAAGACAATAGGTTCCTCAACACCTTTTGGTCGAGTCTCTGGTCTCTGTTGGACACCAAGCTCACAAAATCCCCTGCTTTCACCCCCAAATTGATGGCCAAATCGAGGTCGTCAATCGGATGATTGTGCACATCCTGCGCATGTACAATTCTAAGCATCCCTATACATGGGACGAGTGTCTCCCATATGTCTAACATAGTTACAATAGGGCTCTCCATAGTTCCACCGGCCATAGTCCATTTCAGGTGGGTCTAGGATTCCAACCCTTGGGACCCATTCATGTTACACTTCCTCTTCCACCACACAGACAGACTCTTCCCCTGATCAGTCTGCGATCGACAAAGCCACCAGATTCAGCACAACCGCCAACAGGTCTAGAAGATTTTGCAGAAATCCAATGCTAACTACAAGCAATGCCATGATCAACACAGGGTACCACACCAGTTTTAGGTTGGCGACAAAGTATGGTTACATTTACAAAAGGATCATTTCACTGGGCCCCATCGGAAGCTTCACCCACTTCGTTATGGGCCTTACACTATCACCAAGGCTGTGGGTAGCAATGCTTTTGAGCTCAACACTCCACCCTTCCTTGGTATGCATCCAATATTCAATGTGGACCTTCTTTGGCCATATTTTCCACTGTTATTGGACACCTCTGAGATCGTCGAACAACTAATACCAACAAAGCTCAACCCTGACTGCATCGAACAAGCATCCATCGATTAGATAGTGGACACACAGGTCAAGGGCACTCACCAGCAACAGATTCGGCTTTATCAGGTTGTCAAGGCAGGGCAACTCCTACACCAAGGCAAGTGGCTCACCCGGGGCCAAATCCAGTAGAATTTTTCTCACCTGATGGGGGAACTCAACGCAATGGAAACCATTGCTTCCTAAGGGGGGAGGATTGATCCAGGTGGATATTGGTGGCCACCCACCTATTCCAATTGGCTCCTCATGTCCGTTTTTGTTTAGCACATCCTTCTATACTGCTTTATAATTTTGAGTTCTACAATTCTGGGGTTGTCTGAAGCCCCACACATTCTCCATATGGATACGGGTGGCCTCTCGCCTAATCCAACTGGCTTATTTTGTATGTTTTTATGTCAACACATCTTGGTGTACTTCCAGGGCTGTTTTGGGGCCCTAAACATTGTTTTTTTGGCTCGCTACAGTTAGAATATAGACAGAGTCAAAGTTTAATGACGTAATGTGTAGTTCTCTGAAAGACCTTTCCAACGGGCTATCACACGCCTAAAACAGAGCTCATATGCAAAAGTTACGACCCTAGGAAGTTGAGGTACCAAATTACACCAACTTACCCATAGGGCCCACATGACTTTTAGCATTTCACCTTTTAGGGTTAGGTTTTTGGATGTCCGTGGTTTTGGAATTCACGAGTAATATGAAAAGGGCCTCTGGAGCCTCATTGTAATCCATTCTGCTCAGACGGATGTGAGTAGCAGCCACATCTCTTCTCAGAGATAGCTACCAGCATTCGAGCAAGTTTCAGTTCTGTAGTTTTACAGTTTCAACCTATTTCATTATTTAATAGAAGATATTGTTCACTAGATATTTGTGTTATTCTTCCTATCTCTTTGTTTATTGTATTCAGTTTGTTAATTAGTTTGTTTCGCTCCTAAATCCGGATCATTTATCATCAACATAGGCCAAGTATATAGGATCGATCAAAATTACCATTCGGGCACTTTGGCTACAAAAATTCCTCACCAATCTTGGTATTCAGTTCCACCATCTGACGGTCATCTGGCGCAACAATCAGAGCACACTTAAATTTTGCAGAGACCTAGTGCAGTGGCAGAGAAAAAAACACATCAAGATCCACATACATTACATTAGAGAGTTGGTTCATGATGGGATAACCAAGGAGATGATGTCTTGAGGCCCTCAAGTTGCAAACATGAAGTACCGAGAGACAACTTGACCAACAATGTTCACTTGCATATATAGATACCCACCTCACCACCACAGTTCCAAGTTCATCACGATGGTATCCACCACATCAGTCGGCTTCCAGATGATATTCAATCTTGCTCCATGAGGCACAAGTCACGTATTATGGTGAGTATCATTTCAATATTTGAGGCATTTGAGTTTGTTGCATTTTAAACTGTTTTTGATTATGTAACGTCTGCTTGGACATTATGCACTTTGCCCTGTTTCACTTTGGTGGTTGACATTGTGCCCTGGTAAGTGGGTCACCCTTAGGGATATGATTGCTACTTGGAGGTCCTCTTGATGAGTCATCGTGCCATTCCCGACCATACTTGTCACTTTCCATACTTCATCCCCTCATCTCCTTACCTTTTGGGATTTTTAGGTGTATTGAACCAAGAATGGATTGTTCCTCATTTCTAGATGCTCGCCTAGGGATCCCAAGGACAATGAAATGTCTCTCATAAGAACCTGATGGGACCCGTAAAAAGTAACTAATGCAAAATGCCAACCAAGGTGGGGCATGTGTGGGCACTGCTTTTCATGCTTAGGTAGAAGCCCCACATATGACTTCAACTTGGGGAAGCATCATGTGATCAGGGTAGAGTCAAGGTGGGCACTATTTTTCATGCTTAGGTAGAAGCCTCACCTTGGCTTCAACTTGGAACATATTAAAAAGAATAAAAGGCAATAAATGGGCTTGGAAAAATGTTGCATTGATAACGGAGGTGCAACACACCCTCTACAAAGGCACCCATAAATTAGATACTACGATCCCTTATATGTCATGAGACCCATGCCCAAAAGTCTTGCCCTTATCCACGTCATCTCATCTACATGACCTAGAGAGGGGTCCACTTGGGAAACACTCCTAAACTTGAGGTATGATTCACCCAATAGGTTGCTTTGTCAACCCTCCCATGCTTAAACTTGGAAAATTGCATAGGGTCTTTCAACACTTGTTTATTTTGATGAGGTGGTTTGGATGTACATGCTTAAATGGATCTTTTATTGATTTGATTTACTTATCATGATGCATTTGACTTGAGATCCTTGGAGGGTGTATTTATTGTCTTTGTAGGACCTAGTTGGTGGACAGATTTGGAAGAACAAGCCTAGCTTGGGCTTCCTTGGGGCTTGAATCCCACATTTTGGATACCATAGCATGCACACTGGACGATGATAACAACCTTTGGAGGCTTGAGAGACGACTTGGAAGAGCTCTCCCATGCCCCTGCTAGCCCAATGTTTTGCCTTTGGAGGCCAAAATGTCATAATTGGAGGGCTTGCCGTCATGCATGGGTTAGGGTTTTGGTGGTGATGAGGACACATGGCATGTTTTGAAGGAAGAACGCCTTGGATCATGGAGGAAAGGCTTGGCATGTAGACACGTGGCCTTTGGAGGCCTAGGATATTCATCTTCAACAACTTGACCAAAAGTGCCAAATGTTTCCTTAGAAAGGGTGACGTCATACTTTTAGGGTTTCTTTCATGTGCAAATTATGAATTAAATAATGTTATTTTCGAAAAGGGGCAAGATTAAGGGAAAAGTAACCCTTATCTTGTGGTTTTCCCTTTGAATGTGGACAAACTATGTTTAGGAGGTATGATATAAATACAGATCAACCTCATTTCATTTTCATCATAACTCTCCCATCTTGGAGAGGATTCTAGGCTGAAATTTTGCACCCTACTTGGGAAATTTTGTCTATCTCTCTCGCTACTATCTCTTGCTATGGTTTGCTTTGGATATTGGATGAAGAAGTAATGCGTTGTATTTCTTGGAGGCTATTTCTTGCTTTTATGATGAATTTTCTTGGTTAAAAGGAGTTTATCTTGTTAATGCTTGGACTAGGTAATGCATCTTTCATGTTATTGCTTCTTTTTCTTGGTCACAAGGTTATTTTGTCAAGCTTTTGGGGAGTATAAGGGCATACAACCCCACTAATCCCATCATATTTGTCTTGGAATAATCTGTTGCATAAAGGAATACTAAGATGAGTAAAAGGGTTTACACCCTCCTATGGTTTTCCTTAGCTAGTCTTGCTTGCCTTGGGGAGTAAAAGGGATTACACCCCCAAAGAAGTAGCACAACTAGCTCTTTCATTTTTAAAGACTCCGTAACACAATAGTTAAAGGCACTAATCTCTTGCATTGGAGAAATAAAATCATTGCATTGGGATACATAGAATTACGAGATATCAAAAAATGTTTAAGTTGGAATCTTTTCTACATGTTATAATCTTTCTTGTGCCCTAAGGGCATCCTCTTTTAGCCAAGGATTTCATTGCTGCAATAAATTAAATGCTACAACCATTAGGGTTGCAACAAACTTTACTTTCTTTCACCATTTACTCACTTTTCAATCGTGGAAATTGACTTCTAAAGCTTGATTATTGTTCTACTGGTTATGGGCTACCTTTTTTACGGTTTACTTGTTGATTTTTATGGTTGGAACTTGTTGTTGTAGCAATTTTTTGCTACAACCAAAAGGCTTCCCTAACACTTTGTTGATAACTTCAGTTGGCAACCCTAATTTACCGTCAAAATTCATGCTTAAGTATTGGAAAGTTATCTATTGTTTTAGTACGTCATTGTCCAATAATTATTTGACAATCTTGATGGTTAAGTATGCAATAACTAGCTATTTTACTTGTTGATATATATTTCTGTTGACTGCTGCAAATAGGGACAACAAGCTTAACTTGCTAGTCCATTGGATTGTCTAGTTGGTATCTGGTATTTTCTTATGTCTTGGGCAGGTACAACCATCTTTCGTAGGTACTCAAACACTTGGCAACCATAAACCACCTCTGAAGTTCGTTGTCAAGCCACTGTCCACTTAGAAACTTGACCTATAGGGACATCGCTTCATAAGTATCACTTTCCATCTCATTTTCCCCCCTAGGGTCACCTGAGACTCCCCCTTGTGTTGGATTTTTCCTTCATAGAAGCGAGGGAGGGTTTATTTGAGGTGACAGTGGGTAAACTCTCCCACCGTTATTGCCATCCTGTGGATTGGGTTGGGCTTTTCCCAACCTACAGTTTGTGCGACAACATGGATCATCACTAGGAAGGTGCCACACATGTGCATGCATGAGATTATCCTCACTCCACTTGTGATTAGCCAATTAACTCATGAATGCATGACTAGTTAACTAGAACTAGGCGACAGTTCACTCTCGTGCCTGTAAATGTGTGTTAAAAAACCTCAAAATATTGTTACCTTCATAATATTGTGCGTGAACTTCAAAATATTGTTAAAAAACCTCAAAAATCACTTTAAAAGATGTTTACCTTAAAACTACTTAAACAAATTATAAACTAAATAATTACAATCATGTAGATACCCAAATGATTAGAACTAAATCATTCCTTAATTTAAAAATAAGTATGTATGAAGTGAATAAAATTCAAACAAATTATAAACTAAACGATTCAAATAATCATCTAGATACCCAAATGATTAGAATTAAACCATTCCTTAATTAAAAAAAATCAGTATGTATGAAGTGCATAAAATTCACTTCGAATAAATTTAT
Organism: Picea abies; assembly: GCA_900067695.1. Lineage (NCBI taxonomy): Eukaryota > Viridiplantae > Streptophyta > Pinopsida > Pinales > Pinaceae > Picea > Picea abies. Next base: position 26,890 of record CBVK0100097975.1, read on the forward strand.
ATAGAGAGTAAATGAATGGGCAATCATCATAAATTATAAAATTTCAAAAACAAGAATGAACATCAATGTTAATGATGACGTCATCCCAAATGGTGTGCCCCAAATTCCACTTTCACATTGAAAAAACGTGGGGAGGTTTCGTAATGCATAAGATTCCTAATTGTTTCGTGAAGGAGCTGATCTTTTGCATGGAGTCAATGGGTAGATCAACTATGATATAGAGCTTTGGAAGTCAATATTTTGGTAAGAATATTATACAAAGTTGTTTATTTTTTTAGATTTAGGGAAATTGGTAATTGTTTGAGATTATTTGGATGAAGTTTAGATTTAAATTTAGTTGGTTGTACGTCTGAGTAGGTTTAATGGTTAAGAATATGTGCTTTCTTCTAAAAGATCACAAGTTCAAATCAAGAGGGGGCTAGCAAATCCTATGTCTAGACCAACTTTAAGTAGTAATTTTAATAAAGGGACAAACCACCATAACTTTAAAAATTAAGACACCGTAACTTTAAAAATTAAGAGTGAAAGTTTATCCTCCTATATACCACCAAAAGTTATTCCAAACAATATAGTTTTTCATAAATAACGATCATGAATGAACTTAAGTTAGAGAATAGTAACTAGTAATAACTATGCCACTGACTGACAGCTGAGTTAGTTTGGATAGATTGTCATACAGAATTTTATTTAATACCCCTCGTACAATGCCATCCGATTTCACTTTAGGACGAGTTTGTCCTGTGCGTAGAAATAAAAAATACGGTAAGCAAGTAATCGTCCCTTCTACAAGGCCATCCGATTTCACCCGAGAACGAGTTTGTCCTTTGCGTAGGATTAAAAAGATACACGTAAGCGTGCGGGTGGGACAGTGACCGGGATAAGGAAGGAAAGTCACACTCGCTGCTTCCCATCTCCATTATTGGAACCCTAAAGCCAATTATTTGTTTCCTTTATTAATAATCCACGTGGCCACTCTGCATGCGTTTCCCTGGATGGTTCGAGGCAAGTGACCATTACATTTACGCCACGTCAACTCGAAGTAACCAAAGTGACCAGCGGTTCCGGAGCATAGATTTTATGACGTGTCAAGTTACGTGTTGACAGTTTAAATAGTCATAATACAAATACACAATTCCATCTTGGGCTCGCGGCAATCATAGAACAACAATGGTAGTAAATTTTACTAGTTTATTTTGGTGTGTGTAGCGGCGACTCGCGAGGGAAGGGCTTTAAGCTTTTGCAGGTAGCAGGTTAACCTGCAATGGCCGTGTAATTTCTAAATCTTTATTACATTTAAAGGTGCCGAGTGGAAAGTTCTAGATCTTTTTGTTTTCCGTCCGCGCGGGAAAATTGTTTAAATGAATTCTGTGTAAGGATTTGCGAAAATGTCGTCGGAGAAAGGAACATATTCAAACGATGGCCGAGGAGAAAAAATGGAGAACGACAGCTATTCTTTGCACAAATTTAAACTCTACGAAACTCGATCGGTATGCAAAATATTTATCCGATCATTTTTTCATGTATTTTTAGATGCTTTTTCAACATCATTGTTTTTTGTGATCTTAAAGATCCGTCATGTTGTTTAAACTTTTTCTAAACGCTTTCCTCTTCATAAGCGTTGGAATTTAACAAATTTGTTTGATACTTTAGCCGTTCCATTGCTCGCTTACCGTCCTTGAGTTTAAGTTAGTTCAGTTTCAAATTAAAATATGAAAGCTCAATTCGGTTTCCAATGTATTTCTTGTCTTTGCCTCGGGGTTATTCTCACAGCTAGATAAATTAAGGTAAGTTTGATGAGTTACTGGTTATTTATGTCTGGCTCTGTAAGGCTTTTTATTCACAATCTCGATCAATTTTCTGATGAAATTCTGCTTAAATTCGATTTTTTTTGGGTTAAGTAGAGAGGTCCTATAGACCGTAGTAAATCTCAAAAGTAGCTTAAAAGCACGCAAATAAACAAAAAAGCAAAATAAGTCCGACTAATGGTAGATTTGCACAAGTATGGACATGAAGTATTTTCTTGTAAAATACATTAGCTAGACCACTGAAGAAAGAGGGGAAAAACAGAGAGTTGAATTAGAACTAGGGTAGCTTTCCACGGGCAGATTAACAGGCACTTTCGAACAGGTGTCTCAAAAATAATTTAATATAAGCTCTGAAGGCAATCGATTGCGTTTCGCACAGGATGCTGATAAGAAAGTCGATTGAATTTGATTCTTTTTTACAGATTTCAGTATCTTCTTAGAGCAACTATAACCTGCTTAAATTTTTTTATGTGTCCATACTTAAATTATTGTGTGGCTTCTTTGTTTTAATTTAATCAGAGAAATTAGCCTGTGTAAAGAGCTGTAATTAGCCTCAAATAAAAAGGATCTTTGCACTAGAGTATTTAAGATAATTTTAGAACAAGTAATGGATCGCATTATATTATCAACAAAAGGATGTGGCCTAATCCGGACAGCGCTGGTACAAATTTAAAAACTGGCAACTGTAAATCCTGTCTGTGCCAGTATGGGTTTAATTTGATACATGTCCAAAAATGGAAAAGATAGCCTGCTTAAACGCTTACTAGCATAAATCCCATTAAACTTTCCTTGCGGAAGTTAAGAGTGAAAGCACATTCAAAAGGAGGAGCTAAACTAAGAAAATATTTCATTCTGAGAGCACCACCACTGTCCATGTCTATGTTGTTGGCAGAGCTGTCTGGTTCTAAGAGCAGGTACAGGGGGTGGGGTGGCACTTTCAAACAGCGATCGATATTGGCACGGTGGTTCCAGATAGAGAAAAGGACTAGATCTCCAATCAGGTGATCCATGCTGGAAAATAGTATTATCAGCCTGTTATTTGTTCTCCCAGTTCTGAAGAGCAAGACTGTGCTTGGCAGCCTCCATAAAGAGATTATCCTTTACTTTGTTGGCAGCAGAAAACGTAGCTTCCATCTGACATTTCCATATATGCCTGTTTGATTCGGCTACAATTGCTTGAAAGACTGCTGCTTCCTCTGCCAATGTCTCATTGACCTCTGAACCTTCCCAATGTCGTCCATGAGGGTAGCGCATTGCTTGCAGCTGTCCATTGGGTCTGACCATGAACCAGGGGAGAACAAGGGAAATTCTCTGAGAGGTAGAGGGGCAAAGAAAAACCAGAACGTGTGAAAAGAAATCAGGAGAG
>CBVK0100097976.1:0-30048 GCA_900067695.1 Picea abies
ATTAATAATAATATACTGAATAGACACCTACCCAGAAGGAGAAGTCGGCCACAGTAAACTGGCAGGATTACTATAAATACAAGGTGCCAGTTTCTCATTTGTCACATCTCAGGACTGCAGTTTTCCCAGTTGGTGCGCACTGCAGTTCCAGCTGGTGCGCAGGTTTGGAGGAGGGTTGCAGGTGTAGTTGCAGCAGCATCAAGTTTCAGTATTTGGCTTGGATATCTCTTGGCTAGGGTTTGGACTATCTGATCAGCTTTTTGTGATGCGCTATCCTTGGGGAGAGATGCGCTGCTCTTTGTTTGGCTATCTAGCGTAGGGTTTGCTTCTGGAGGAATTCTCAGATCAAGGTTAAGGTGCTCGGAGGGAGGCTTCGGCCTGTGGTTGGGAGATGAGGGTATCGTCGTGGTAAAACGAGCACACAATCCTTTATATTCTAATAGTAAGCCCCCTGTGTCTCTTCCATCCCTCTACACTCTATGTTGATCCTGGTTTGATCTAGTTGCTGTTAACTCTGCAAAATTTGCATCCAGCATAACTTTGTTAGGTTAACAGACTCATCAATTTCATGAAAAATATGAACCATTCTGGTTCAATAATATATCAGACTTCTTTCTTCTGATTTTTTGAGAACTTGACTTTTTAGCTCAATTTTCTGGGTGAATAGTGATATTCTACTATCCAATATCTTTCTAATGACTTCTCCCTTGCTCAATTCTGAGTATTGAGCAAAAAGTTATGTATATCTAAATAATTTGTCTTTGAAAACAACAATTCAGCACTAGCCCTCTTTTCTTTCGACCAAAGTCTCATATGACCAAGGGATATGTCCAAGCACTTATCTGAGATGCGCTTATCTGGAGCTTTGGGACTTCAGGACTCCTGAACTTTGGGCTTCAGAGGCTCTTACTACCTCATGCCTTATTTCTCCCAAACGTTGAACTGACAAAGTCTTGTATGGTACACCTTCAAAGCTTCAGGGCTCCGCTACTTCGGAGCTTCGGGTCTTCACAACTTTGGGCTTCTGAAGTTCCTCCTACTCCACACATTGTTCCCTCCGAACGTCGAACTAGAGAATTCCCGAAGAAGCTCTCTAGAGCTTTTCGCTTCGGTGGTTCTTGCATCAATATACTCACATTCCCCCAAACATTGAATTTATGAATTCTCGGGTTGGCACTTTGGTGTTTCGTTACTCCGGTGCTCCCCTACTTCGGGGTTCAGAAGATCTTGAAACAACATACACACATTCCCTCGAACATCGAATTGGCGAAATTTCAGAGCCTCTTCAACAATCACGCACCAGGGGAGTTTCTACGTGGAATAAATATAGAGACGACATGTGGCCCAATCTGATAGGTGACATGTGTCAAGTTCTAACTGGCATAAAGCGTCTTTGAAAAACATGAAACAAGATGACACATGCCAAGTATTAAGTGGGTCCACATCACCCTAGGTGACGTCAACAGGCCATGTCACTCCGACATTCCAAGACTTTGACACTTCGGGCTTCAAAAGATTTCACATCCACATACTTGATAACTCTCGAATGTCGAGCTTTCGAATAGTTGTTCCCCAGAGCTTCAGGACTTCTGGGCTCCGGAACTTTGGAAAAATTCTTATATGCACACTTTAAAAATATCGATCACCAAACTTTCAAACTCTCGATCACATCCACGTCACTCCAGGTGACGTCATCATGTCACGTCACTCTCGTGCTTCGCGACTTTGAAGAATTCCACGCCAGAGCACATAAAAAAATTCGAACGTCGAACTTCCAAACATGTGTTCCCTGGAGCTTCTAGACTCCAGAGCTTCAGGACTTCGGAACTTCGGGCTTCAGAGGATTTCACTATTGAACACCAACCCACCCCCGAACTGTCGGATGTTGAAATTCCAAACACTTGCTAATCTGCGGACACATGTGTCCGATAATGGACGGTTCATATTAGTTCTGGACTTTGATACTTCGAATAAAACTCCACTCCACGCAACCACAAACATATGTCCACAAATGCTGAAATGTCGAACCACTTGGGGGATCCAACGGTCTGCCTTCTCCCAAATGATCTACAGTGTAGATCCACTTTGGGACTTCGGAGCTTCGAGGATTTTTCCTCCTTTTGTCAAAATCTTAAAAATTGTTGAAGCAACGAAGTCCGAAGGACTGGAGGGTTTAATCGTCGCGCTCCTTTCCCAGATCTGACAAATATGAAGGATCTGCCTTCTCCTGAACATATCCAATGACCCAAATCTAAACCTTGTGGCCCCAAAACCACAATTACTGTGGTTTCTTTCCACTGCTAGCTTTCTCAAACCGCTAAACCTCCTGAGATTTCAAACACAACTAAGGTGTTCTCTCAGTGCCCTCTTGGCAGTCATGGACATTCTGAAACTTGAATTCTGTCCATTTTGACAACAATTCACTCTGAAACAGTGTCTTCAATTTCCACTTACACGGCCTAATCCAAACTCAGTGTTGCAAAATGGAGCTCTGATACCATATTGTAGCATACCCCGAGCCTCCAAGGCTGGGGTCATGCCACCATTACTACTTTTGTTGTTTCTGATAACCCAAAATGTAACACACCCAGGCTTATACATGTTGGGTTGTGCCACGCACATTAACTCTTGCGGAACTTAATTACACTGTAACATACCTAGCCTACCCAGATTGGGTCATGCCACCTAAAATCTTACAATAACTTCATCTGTATATAAATATAGCTTTAAACAGACAACACATTTTGTGAATACATAGATTGATGCGGAAATAATAGTAAGCCTATACATACAACATATACAGGAAATAATCATAAATATAAGACATGTACAAATACACAACATGCAATTGAACACATAATTGTTATTTATCTTTTTATAGAAGACCACCAACTACGTGCAGACCTTCCACAATCCTCCCAGCCTTGGACCACGCTGATCATCACTCTTAATAGTGGGTCACCCCCGAGTTGGGGCTAAACTCCACCTGGATAAAGGAATTCCTAGGCTAGGCTAAGACAACAAGAAGTTACACAGTAAACAAGAAGGATTTCGTCCCAGGATCCAACTCACACTAACATCCTACAACCTCTCATTCCCCACATGTCTGTCCCACCCCAAGAATTGTGCCCCTTCTCTATTAAACAATCATTCGACTGCCCCACTTCCCTTCTAGGGCTTTAGCAACATGTTAGACAAGAATTCTCAGAGAAGTATAGTTGTAGTTGGGTTTCCTCTATAAAATCACTTCCCCAACAACCTCTCTCACCTAGAGAGAGTTGCTTACAGGCATGACAACCTGCTTCTTCAATCCATGGGCCCGACAACCCGTCTGTACAAACCCACAAGCCTGACAACCTACTTCTTTTGTCCAACTCCTAATTCAATCAAGTAAGGGTGATGGCAGCAACAAAGCTCGGGTATATAACATGTAAGGGAAGAAACCATGCTCTATCCAGGAACTATGTCGGCAATAACAACATTCATGTAAGGCATAATACGGGTTCAATCAAAGTACAGGTGCGTTGTGCATAACCAGAAATGTACAAAATCACTATTGAAGGTCTGCGTGAGGCATGGAGAGGTTCAATTGATGGATTTAATGGTTGCCTACATGAATTCCTTTGTGAATGGGGAAGGATGGTTCTCCACGTGAATGGTTGAGTGCGTGCGAGATTGGGAAAAGATGGGAAAACAGACTAATTTCCCCACATATATTTTCATGCTCCATGATTGACACATGGCTCTCCCAGAGCTTGTTTTCTCTCCACTTGTGATCCATTCCCTCTTCCATGAGACTTAGGATAAAATAATTATCCTCACCATAGTCTTTAGGAAATAATAATATAATATTCTCTTAGAATTAAACCCTCAAGCTTAGCCCTTTTTCCTAGTCTCCTAGCCCTCCCTTTCCATTCCTAGTGGAGCTTAGTCCCCCATACTCTTTTATCCTGGTCAGTCTACACACATTGATGTATTAATATTAATGATATGAGTGTTTACATATACAAAAATAGTCTCACTGGCCTTAAGCATCTAGGTTCACTGGCCTAATCATCACATAAGCCTCCTAACTTATAATCACTTGGCTCACTAGCCTATAAAACATATTTACAATTCAACTGGTGCTCGGTCTTGGGGTATTACAGGTTCAGTCATTGTGGTAAATTGAGGGTAGATGAAAACATCCATTAGACTTATTGCAAGCTTCATTTGTGACAATCTAGTTTGATCAATTTAGGAAAGTGATCAGTGTTGAATGCAAATGCATAAAATGGGTAGAAGGGAGGAAAAAACAAACTATTATTCCAGCGAATCACAACTTCAAATGTGGTATTTCTTTTATGCAATATCACAATTAAGAATGTAAAACATGCAAGAAATCACTGATGTGTCCAAACACATTAAGACCAAATAGGTAAGAAACAAGTGTGGACCACCCAAGATGAATAAGTTAATCATTTGATCCAAATCATGTATATAATGACCCACACGTGAAATTCCCCTAGTTTGTAAAGATTAGCAAACAAACTCGATGTATTTTTTACCCTCGCTCCCATAATTTAGCAAATCCTTTACTCTTAGTAGTGGTTCGAGCACTAGAAGACATTTGGGTAAAATTTAAAATTGGATTCATGCATTATAAGATGTATTCGGGTAAAATTTAAACGGATTAATGCACTATTGGCATATAAAATGTTGTGAAATCATCTTCTCAACTTGCACATGAGTTTGTTGTATAACAAGAAAGTGAACAGTCCGTTGGATATAGATTTTGAGTTCCACCATCTTGCTAGTGACAACTACACTCTTGGTGTGATTGATCACTAGGAAAGAAATCATTTAAATCTCGCACTGGGAGGACGAGAGTAATTATGTAGGATAAAGACCCTTGGGATTCATGTGCGTGGGTGCTTGCAATGTTCTGAGTTACTATATAATGTTGTTGTTGAACCTAGTGATGCCATACCATAAATAAATGTTCACTCCCAAAAATAAATAGCATTATTGTAAACGTCTAATCCAGATACACGAATTTATCAAAAGAGGAAATTCATAGCTATTGAAAAATGGAATTTATCAAAAGAGGAAAGTCATAGATATTGAAAAATGGACCTAAAAAGAAGAAAAAGGACAGGAAAAGAGTTTATACTTGTAATATTTTTCTATTGAGTTGCTTGACATCTACCTCAACTTTGGCATGGGGATTGTCAAGGCTCTTGATCAAACATATGTACAGATACCCAAATCCACCTTCTCTAAGCATGAGGGTGTCACTGAAATTCCTAGTTGCATCCTTGATATCTGCATAGGTGAACACCTGGAGATTGTGCAGGGGGCTCAGTAACATGTTGGATTCCATGTTATGTCCATATGAATCAATGCATACATATGATGAAGTTGTCTAAAAGTGAATGTCAGAACCATACATCCTCCCCTATGGGCACGACCCACCACTCAATGACTGTGTCCATATTGATTTCTTGTTGATCCTCACATCTTCCTTTCTCTTTCTACATATGAAAAATGAAAGCACTCCATCCTACAGAATCCTTGGATTGATGTCCTGAATCTCTGCCTTCAAGTTCAAGTTCAGTTTAAAAATTTTTTTTTTCCTAGAAAACTGATCTACCCAATTGATTTCACAAATTGGGAAACAGACCCAATTGATTTCACGAAGGGTACATTCTCTCTATAGTATTAAAAATCGAAAGAAATGAAATAGGGCTTGTTGTCAAAGGCCGAATTGTCTTCGTCTACATTCTCCATTATCTCTCGTCGGACTCCTGGGCTTCCATAAGAGTGGAAGTGCATAAATAATTTGGGGATTCCTTCATTTGCTTTGGCTCCCATGAGGTGGAATATTGTGAAGAAGACCCTAAGGAGAACCTCCCAAATACTCCCATGAACTGCTCTCTTCTTTGTAGTTTGAGAATGCAACATTTAAAGGGTGAAGAAGAGTCATTTGATCTCTAGACTGGAAATAGTAAACAAAAAATTCAAAGGTTGAAAGAAGCACATAAAGACTAAAGTGTTAAAATTTAACCTACTGTATGCAGAAACCTTCACATAAGATGCTTATGCTATCAAAATTCCAAGGCCGGTCTTCAAAATAATTACCTAGACAAGTTTTTTTTTTTTGTAAATAAAAAAGGGAAATTTCCTATTACTTAGCTTTTAGAGTACAAAATTGCACACATGGCTACAGTCTGTCATCTGTTCTGCCAAATTAGAGGAAACCAGAACATGTGGCAGACTGTGATGTCATTGTTCAAAATAACAATATGCCATCTGCCCTGCCAAACGGAAACCAGAGCAGCTGATGGATTCAAGTTCTTGTTGAACTGTGCTATGCAACTGAGAAACACTATCAACTGAAAAAATAAGATAGAACTATAAAACCACATTATAGTGGTGCAAAGAGATGAGCTGAGAGTGCACAAGGTGACCAAAGCAGAGAAATTACACATTTGCACTTGGGGGTGTGTCGTTCGGAGCGTCGCTGAAGGGGTCGTCCCTGGGATGGAGCACGAAAGGCCTCGCACAGGTCGGGAAATGTTGAGTTGCTGGTGCATTTGAGAAGGCCTCATAGAGCATGTCAATTCGTTGGTGCATGAGGGTGTCCTAGTGTACCTGGTCATCCATCTGGTTCCGTAACTCAAAGATGAGCTTGAATTGCTCTAGATGGAAGAAAGGTGTTGGAGCCTGGCAAAAATTAGAGACTATCAAGAGTGGTGGAGGAGCCAATACTAGGCATCCCTCCACCTCTGCACCTAAGACCACCACCACGACGTATGAGTCCACTGGTGCCGCGTCCATAGCCTCCACTACCTTGACCTCCTCTGCCACTGACCCGACTTGGTTGTCCATGTTCTGAATTGAGGCCGTAGAGTCCAGATGGAGGAATTCCTCCTCAATTATATAGGTGGCCTCCTCCATGGCGGCTGGGGCACTTGTGCTTGTCGGATTATGGCTGGGGGGCTTCCAATCATCCGACACTATGAATATGAGGGATTCTGGAGGAACCTGGATAGGTTCCTCTAGAATCTCCTCCTCAACGTATGCCATTGGAGGTGTTCTTGGTTTCTCTCATCGTTGGGTCTGAGCAATGGACAGGGTGTGCTCCAGTCTCTGCACCCTCCGTTGTTTGGAAGAAATACTATACCAGGTTGATTCACACCTCGACTTGCCTCTTTCCCTTGGCATGGTGAGGCTAGGAAGGCTAGTAATTCGTAGGGAAATCACATTGAGAGCCGATGGGATGCAGATCTTTTTCTCAGAGCGACCAAGTTGATGGAGCGCAAAGGAGAAATGGAGCCAACCTTGTTCGAGCAGGAGTGAAATGACAAGGCATGACATTACCACTGTATTGATGCCCACACTGCAATTACACCTTGTGGCCTCCATATTTCTCATTCGAGGGAGTTTTCCTCCCCTTCTAGGCAGGCAATAATGGCCTCCCTCAATTTAAGAATCAAGTGAAGGGTGTCCAACTGCCATATTAATGGCTTGGGTCTAGGGTAGGCTACGTGGCCTCTCATTGCTACATGGCACCCCATCTGGGATTGGATAATATTTCCTAGCTAAGTCCAAGCAGCAGTCTGATAGCTTGGATCGAGGAGAGGTTTACATGTTCCAGTGAATCAGATCCACCGTGGAAGCCACACCTTCATTTGCTACACAATCAACTATTTTGTTTGCCTCTCTTTTCACATGTGAGGGGATAAGGGTGAGATTAGGCTGTAAGAGGGATTTGAAATCTTCCAACAATCCTGAGAGTCTCCAACTGGGTGAGACCTCCAGGGGGTATGACCCATGAATGATTTTAGTAATAAGTTGGATGATGATATGGGAATCTCCCTCCACTATGAGCTTGTGTAAGTCATGGTTTGTTGCTAACTTGATTCCTCTAAGAAGGCTCCAGAGCTCAAAAACATTATTTGTATTGAATCCTAGATAGCATGCTGCATAATATAAAATTTCCCCTTCTTCATTTCAGAGGACCACCCCAAAGCCTGTCGGACCTAGATTCCCATTTGACAAGCCGTCAAATTTTAATTTAATAAAACCAGTGGGTGGCAGGGACCAAGTGCATGGGCTACCAGTTGTTCTATTAACCCCATTGTTATGTCTTTCAGTGGTGAGATTGAGGCTCCAGGTTTGAAGGATATGAATTTCTCCCGGATTGCATTTAAGGTCCTCTTGGGACCACTTCCCACTCTTAATAGTTTCCCAAATTAGGTTCATAATTCTTTCCCAAGTTGAGAGAGGGGGGGAGGTCATCGAGCAAAAAATCCTTGTGTTTATTTCCTTCCAGATTTGCCACATGGTGAATCTAGGTAAAAGAAACCAAATGCGATCCAAGATTGGGTTTTGATAGGAAATCGAGTCCCAATTCTCCACTGTGCTTATGATACTGGCTCGATTTATGTTGGAGCGATGCATTACTTGTGTCCCCATGTCCTAAATTATCTCACTGTAGTTGCAATGGTTGAATAGATGCTCCATCGTTTCTTCCTATTGCTAACAGAGGGGGCATATTGAGGGGCTTATGAATCCTCATTTTTGAATATTGTCCCATCTGAGAATGCGATTTTGGATGGTAAGACATAAGAAGATGGACACCTTCGGCCAGAATTTTGGGTTCCAGATCTTGCCCCAGATATGTTCCCTTGGTTGTTCCTGGTAATTTCCCTGTAAATAGTAAGCTTCTCTGACTGGGAAGTTGTCTGCTGTGGAGTTCCCCCATCTGAGTATATCCAGGCCTTCCCTGATATAAATTTTCCTTTGATTTGTGCAATCTTTTTGGGCCTATAGATCCAGCTCCGCCTGAAGGTAAAGTTCATGAGGTTCAGTCCTCCAATTGTGCGATGGACGGTGCCGATCATTCTCTCTCCATAGATCCTTTACCAACCGAGAGTCCCCGGACTACATTTGTTGAAGTAGGGGGATAAGGTCTTCAAGAGTAGTTAGAGGCAGTTGTTGTTGCCATGATTCTTGCCAGAACATAGATTGTTCACCATTTCAGATTTCCCAGAAAACATGCTTATGAATGAGAATTTGATTGTTCCAAGCCATGTTCCAGATATTGGATCCCTGAACCTGATCATCTAATCTGATTAGCTACTCTTCTCTGGTAGTGGGAGCATACTTCCTTTTCCAGATTTTTTCCCAGAGTTCTGTTGGGTGCTTGAGGCAATGCCACCACAGTTTTTCCCCCACGACTTGATTTAGTTTCCCTTGATCTTGAATCCCTAGTCCCCCTAAGGCTTTAGGCCTACAAATTTTTCCCCAACCTACTAATTCCCACTTCTTGTTTGGGTGATGCCCGTGCCATAGGAGGCTACAATGGATGTTCATAATGGCCCTAATGACGGATTGGGGTGTTATTAGAGAGGTAAAGAGGTAGGTTGGCAAGGCTTGAAGAATAGATTTTAACAGAACCAACTGAGCTGGAAGATTAAGTGATTTGAAGGTCCAATTGCTAAGTCTGTTGGAGATGGAGAGCAGTAGGCTGTCCCGGGAGATATTACGAGAATTTGGCCCTGTGAGTGGGATGACTAGATAATTTTACGGAAGGGAGCTCTTGGGGATGCTCAGGAGTCGAGAGATATGGTTTTGGATATCCACTCGGGTATTGAAGAAGTAGAGATGTGATTTATCAAGGTTTAAGGCCATTCCTGCAGCTTGGGCGAAATCTGTGAGGATGGAATTGAGCTTAATGGCTTCCTAGGATGCCAGAGTGATCAATAGAAGAGTTTCATCGACAAACTAGCCATGAGAGGGGGATGGATGGATATTGTGCAGGGGTATACCTTTAAGGGAACCTTCCACCACAAAGGCCTTGAGGTAGTGCCCCAGTCCCTCCGTCATTATGAAAAAGAGAAAGGGGGAGAGGGGGTCCCCTTGTCAGATGCCTCTAGTGGGAGAGAAGGGTTGGGAGGGCACTCCATTGAATAAGATAGAGAAAAAGGCTGAGGAAGTGAGCCTCATGATCCAGGCCACCCAATGATTGTCAAATCCAAAGGCCTCGAGGAGGGAGTGTGTGTATTTCCAACTGATTCTGTCAAAATATTTGGAAAGGTCAAGTTTGATGAGCATACCTAGAGTCCTAGTTGTTTTCAATGAGTGGATGACTTCACGAGCTAGGATGACACTGTCCATGATTTTCCTGCCTTCCACATAGCCAACCTCCTCTTTGGAGAAAATGAAAGGCATAATTGGTTTGAGACACATGGAAATGACCTTAGTGATAATTTTTTAGATGAAATTATAGAGAGCTATCATTCTGTATTGTTTGGGATGTGTAACCCTTTCCTCCTTCGGTATGAGCACGAGGAAGGTAGCATTGGAGGCTGAGAGGACTTGTCCCAAGGTTCTTGATTCCTCCACCACATGCCAGACTTCTTCTCTGATAATTGGCCAACAATAGTGGAAGAAGTATGTCATGAAGCCATCGGGACTGGGAGCTTTACCTGGGGGCATTTATTTAACTACTTGATCCATCTCCTCTTGGGTGATGGGTCTTGTAAGGGCTTCATTATGTTCCTGAGTGACTAGGGAGGTTATTTTCCTGGTGATTTTGCGGATCGCTGGCGTTCTATCATCGATGGGCTCTATTAGGAGGTATTTGTAGTACTTGATCAATTCTTCTGCTATTTTGTCATGGTCCCTGATGGGATTTCACTGAGCATCCTCCAATTGGGTTATTATGTTTATGTACCATCGATGCACCATGGATCGATGAAAGAACTTGGTGTTCTTTTTGCCTTCTTTGAGCCATTGTACCCTGGATTTATGTCTCCAGAGTATTTCCTCCCGTTCCTTTCTCTCATCCAATTCTGCCTTGAGATCCTCCTCTTCCTTCATTAAGGTTGTTGTTCTATCCCCAATAATGAAGGTATTTTGCAAGGTTTCCAGGCATTGCTTGATTTCTTGCATTCTTTGTAGGATGTTCCCCAAAAAATTCCTATTCCATCTCTTTAGCCGTGACTTAAAGTTTTTGAGCCGCTGCTGGAATTTGTACATGCAAGTACCATGGTCTATTTATGCTTACTTCCACCAGGATTCTGAAATATTTTTGAAGTCTAGATGAGAGAGCCAGAACTTATAAAATATGAAGGGCTTGAGTTTGGGCATCACTCCAACATCAAGACAGAGCGAAACAGGCCAATGACCCGAGCCTCGTTTCGGAAGAATGTTGGCTTCAATGACGAGGTCCTACAACAACAAGGCTTTTGAAATGAGGAAATAGTATAACCGACAAGCTACATGTTGATGCCTAGATATGTGATTGGACCAGGTGAAAATGCCATTCCTAGTTTCTATATATACTAAATCTAGTTGGTCTATGAGGGCTCGAAACTTACCACTGTGTTGATCAAGCCTTCTGGTGCCTCCTATCTTTTCCTCCAACGTTAGGATGATATTGAAATCTCCCCCTAGTAGCCAGTTGGGAGAGCTCAAAAGTGTTTTGATGGTGGTTATTTGCTTCAAGAATAACTCTTTGTCTTGGGTACTTTGAGGCCCGTATGCATTTGTGATCACACCTTCTTTGGTAGATCATATGACTTTGAAGCTCACCGTAATTGTACCCAATATGGAAAAGGGTTGATCTATGATGAATGTTGCTGGATTCCACAAGATTTCCAGACTGCCCGTCGCTCTGTTGGAGTCTGTATGAAGGGAGTCACATCCTCTCCAACAACGTTGAACGATATCTTCCACTTCTTCACCAACACATTTTGTCTCCTGCAAAAGGAGAATGTCTGGATTCTCAACACGAATACAGCCTCGAAGAGTCCTCTTCTTGGATCTTCCATTGAGCCCTCTGATATTCCATGTTATGATCTTCATCATGATGAGTTATGAGGTGGATGGAGGTATCCCTCCGTGAGTCTCTGGATCTACCTCAAGTTGAGCATGAAGTTACCTACTTCCTTGATGAGTTGTTGTGCATATTTTTTCCCCCATATTTTACTTTCCTGAGAGGTTCGTTTGAGATCAGTGGCTGGGTCTAAGGATATCCCTAGTCGCAAGGTAGAGCCTGCAGTAGAGTTAATGAATACTTTGTGAACTTTTCTGATTTGTTCCACTGGGATGGTTTGCAAATCCTTTCGATTGAAGGCTTCCTCCATTTTTTCGAGATCTTTGTCCTCCAGATATTGCTCTTCAAGATGCATGAGAGTGTCCCCGCTTTCTTCTGGCTTATCCCCATACGCCCTGCTAATGGGGCTTATGTCTTGGTTGTCGTCTTTGTCTGTTTTGTTTTGGTGCTTGTCTTTGCCTTTTTCCTTTTCCTGGATATCTTTTTTGTGAATATATTCAACCTCCTCTTCCCTAGGGAGTTGATTAAGAATGTTGTAGGAGTTGTTAGTGGATATTTTCAGAGCATTGTCTTGATTCTGATTTCTGGGTGGGTGCCTTTTTCTGCCAGTGACCGTGGTGAAGCCATCCTTTTTCTTCCCCTCTCCTGCTTTAGGATTATGGGCATTTAAGGGACAGTCTCGAAAGAGGTGGCCATGCTCATGGCACTTCCTGTAGCGGAAGGGATAAGGTTAAATTCCATCATTTGATTCCAGTCCTCATCCTGATATTCTAGGGTTACTGAGCCCGATAAAGCTTTTGAGATGCCCATATAGACAAAGATCTGAGCGTAGGAGGTGTATTTCCTCTGCTTTTTGGATTCTAAGGATTTGACATATCTTCCCACCATATTCCCTATACCCATTAGGATTTCCTCCATCTAGAATTCCTGTGGCAGGGAGTATAGCCTTATCTAGACTAGAGCCATTGTGAAATCTTCTTTCTCTGGGCTAAAGTGGTCCATCCAGAATCGAAGAAATAGCCTGGATGAGTTGTAAAAGTATGGCCCATTATAAAAAATTATGTCCTTATCTTCCAGATTGTAAAGGATGATTGTAAAAAACCTATTGGAGCTGAGTTGTACTTCGTAATCTCCCTTGGGGTTCCACCAGTCTTTGATCCATCTCAAGAGATCCCGTTTTGAAGGCCAAAGACCCAGAAACTTGTCGATGAGGGTGTGTTCCTGCATAAACTGGATGTGTTCCCCAACCCTTTTTGAGCTTATGAGATATCGTGGTGGCTTATCAGATTGGGGAATGCATTTTCCCGGTTCCCATCCTTGATATTCCTTTGGATGAGACATGCCTGGCTCCACATCCATTGCTTTGTTGAATCCCTGCTCCTTAGTTAGGAGTTTATATCTTAGGTGTGGCGGCGGCTCAAAAGTGGGCCTCTTGGCACACAGTCCAGCTCTGTCATTTGCTGCAACATTCTGGTACGAGGGGGGTTGCCTACCCCCCCTCTTGGGCTCATATTGTGCGGTTAGTTGCGGTGTATCAGATCTGTCTGGCGCTTCTCGTGTGACCATTTTGGCTACGAGGGAAACGGTTCATGCAGAGTTACGTTGGGGTTTCGCTAGAGTTTCAGAGCATCCATGCCTTTCACCATAATATAATTCACTACCAAGACAAAACTTTATAACTGAGGACAAAATCAATATATAAATTTATATATGGATAACACATGATATATTTTTACATTTGTTATGGGTGAATCAAATGGTAAAATGGTAATGAGAATATGAGTATTTAGGATGCATTAAACATGTATCTTCTATAAGATCTTCGATAAGTTGTGAAGTTTATATACATTTAATCCACAAAATCAATTTTCCATATCACTTTGAATATTGCCTTAAAAAGCGAGTTAAATGACACTAAAATTAAACGAAATCCCACATGATATAGAACAAAATAGAGTTATGAAGATAAAATCGTTATGAATTGATTGCATTTTTTTTTTTAATAAAGTTGTTCCAAATTATAAAGTTATGATTTCACTTTGTCTGTTTGTTCTCATTATGAAAAAGAAATGGAAATAGGAGATACTTTAATGTTGCAATTGTTGTATCTTGTACCTCGGCATAGATCAAACATAGACAAGGTGTTAAACACATTTCACCAATTTACGTGTTTCATGGTTGTATTTTTACTATTGATAGGGTTTAACAACGGGTTTAACAACATGGGAAATACTCGGAGCTCTTGCATTTAGGCATTCAAGCAATGTCAAGCATTCTCTGTAATAAGAAACCGTATGAGATCGGCGATTAGGGTTTGAAGCATAGAATGCAGAGTAACAGGGCTTGAAGAACACGCTACGCCTGAGTTCGGAAGAGGGTGAAAGGCAGTCATTACCGACTGGCCTCAATATGGCGGCTGCATCGGGAGGAGGGACGCCCCCCTCCTACCGTAACATTGTGAGCGGCGACACATCCCCTGCGGATTCGATCCAACCAGCGACAGCTCCAGTGCTGGGAGCCGCATGGCAAGCGCAAATGAAAGGAAAATGTTTACCCAGAGCAGTCAAAAAACCACGATTTGTCATCCCGGAGAATAAACTGGAAGAGTATCGAGGCTATATGAAAATTCATGCTTTAATCTGTAAGTTTATTGGTATTTGGCCTTCCGAAAAGGAATTATTGAAATGGATTCAAACAAAATGGCAACCCAAAGGTCACATTGATCTGAAATTAGGAGTCAAGGGTTTTTTTACAGTTATTTTTTCAAACTTACAAGATAAAGAACGAATTTTTGAGGGAGGGCCCTATTTTTATAGCAATGCAGGGCTTTTTCTCCGACAATGGGAAGAATGTTATAACCCTGAACAGGAGCAATTTCTTGCTGCCCCTGTCTGGGTTTGCCTCTTTGGGCTTCCTATGGATTATTGGGACCCAGAAATTTTAGAAGGAATAGGAAACTCTTTAGGCTCTTTTGTTAAAATTGCTGAGGCCACAGCACGAGGCCGATATACGTCCTTCGCCAGAATCTGTGTATATATGAATATCTCTGAACCCTTACCAGACATGATTGAATTGGAATATGTGGGTACAGTTTGGCAACAACCTTTAGATTATGAACATATCCCTTTTCGCTGTAGGCACTGCCATGAATATGGCCATTTGTACAAATCCTGCCCTTTAAATGGCCCTCTGCAACACCCTTCCACTGTAATTAAAACTGAGCAATCACGCAAAGATGATGAAGGGTTTGTCCTGATATCCAATAAAAAACTCCAAATGCGTCCACTAAACCCTCGCCCAGGGCAAACTTCTAAACAAAATTCCCCCGGCTCGGTATCAACGGAGAACAAATATGAGGTATTACAGGATGAAGGAGATCTGGTAGCTCAAGAAATTGAAATGAATGAACAACAGGCTTATCACATGGCGAACATACCGCAAAATCACTCTTCGAAGCGAAAGGCAAGGTTGGAAATGGAAGCAGCTGAAGCGAATATGGTACATGAACTAACCCCAATGGATGTAGAACAATCCAAAGAGGACTTAAGTGCAGAAGAGAAGCTGATGAGGCGTCTTTTGTTTGAATGGAGAAATCTTGATGACCGATTCATACCAGTGGAGGAGAAACATTTGTATAAGGAAACCTTTGAACATTATCTTTCAGAACAGGCTAAGATGGAATCCCAAGCACAACCTCCAGGAAAAGAGATGCCTCCCCCTCCCAAGCAAGCAAAAAAAAGAGGAAGGCCAACCTTGCAAGAATCCATACAGCTAGTTGGCGAAATGTTGATAAACACGGGCAAGATAATACCATTAACAACGGTATTCCAACAACTACCCAAAAATTTATAATGAAAGTAATCTCCTGGAATATTAGAGGCCTTAACAGTAAAGGCAAACAGCGGCATCTAAAAGCGAAATTGCAAGCCGAGAAACCCCAGGTTATGTTATTGCAAGAAACTAAAGTCTCGGGACAGAAACTGCAGACAATAATACACTCCTTGAAACTACAGTATGAAGTCATGACACTTGATTCGGCCGGCACCTCCGGGGGTATTGCGGTGCTATGGAATGGAGCAGAGGTCAGTGCCGAAGGATGGATAGGGTGCCCTCAAATTTTATCAGCCACCTTCCGACAGATAGGATCCGAGAACCGCATTCTAATTTCAGCGGTGTATGGGCCTCCTATTCCAGGAGAGAGATCCGATTTTATTAAAAGCATTAGAACCTTGAGCACAATACATCAGGAGAAGTATTGGCTACTAGGGGGGGATTTCAATATGATATTGAATCTCGCGGAAAAGAGAGGAGGAATAAGAAGGGAAGACCCGGAAATGGCTCTCTTCTGGGAGTTACTTCATGATTTACATCTAGTTGACATTCCAACAGTAAATGGACAATATACCTGGAATAATCGTAGGGGCGAAGAACATCAGATTGCTTCCAGACTAGACCGATTTTTAGCTTCAGAAGATCTAGTGTCAATGGATATCTACTATGCAGCTACAATTCTCCCTACTATTGGCTCTGATCACTGGCCGATTACACTGGAGATAGATGTAAGAGCCAAACGCCCAAACCGTCCTTTCCGTTTTGAATTATTTTGGTTAAGAGATCCTACCTTTCTGGAAAAAGTTAAAAACTGGTGGCATTCAATTACAGTAAGAGGACAAAATAAAATGCATTCATTTCAGCTAAGATTAAAACAATTAAAGGCAGAAATAAAACGCTGGAATATAGAGGAATTTGGGAACATACAACAACACCAAATTCGACTTCAACAGAAAATGACAGAAATACAACAAACAATTATACTACATGGCAGAACAGAGGAATTGGTTGTGGAAGAGGGACGTATAGTCAGTGAGCTTGAAGAGCGAAGGAAACAAGAAGAGCTGCTATGGAAACAGAAATCCCGGACAAATTGGCTGAAAGAAGGGGATCGTAACACTAAATTTTTTCATAAAGCTATGCTGCAACACTGACAACACAACATAATATTTTCACTGAAAGCAACCAATGGGGTACGCCTATTGAAACATGAAGAAATGGAGTAGGAATTAACGACTCACTTCAAAGACCTCTTAACTGAGCCTATCCCAAACAGGCTTACTGCTATACAAAAAATAACTCAGCATATTCCCCAGCTGATTACAAGAGAACATAACTTGGCCTTGCTACGAGAAGTCACTCTTCAGGAGATTGAAGAGGTGGTCCTGAATCTCCCCAAGCATAAAGCCCCTGGACCAGATGGCTTTACAAGTGAATTTTTTAAAGCAGTATGGCCATTCATGGGGCCTGATATTCAAGAAGTGGTTGAAGAATCACGAAGGAATAAGAAGGTTTACTCAGCCTTGAATGCAACTTTTATTACACTTGTGCCTAAGAGTAAGGACGTTGACGCTCCAGTGGGCTTTAGACCGATAGCACTGTGTAATGTAATTTATAAAATTCTCTCCACTATCATGGTCAATCGATTAAAACCTCTGCTGCCTACATTAATTTCGCCAGAAGAGACAGGCTTTGTAAAAGGTAGACAAATACTTGATGGAATAGTGGTTGCTCAGGAAGCCATACACTCGCTCACGAAAGACAAACAAAAAGGACTTTTAATCAAACTGGATTTGTCTAAGGCGTATGATCGTATCAGCTGGCAGTATCTCATAGAAGTGATGCGCGCTTTTGGTTTCGATGAGAGATGGCTCCAATGGGTTAAGTCCTTTATCTCTACGCCACATTTCTCATTCCTACTGAATGGCAGTCCCACTGCTCCTTTCAACATCACCAGAGGCCTACGGCAAGGAGATCCCCTATCTCCATTCTTGTTTATAATTGCAGCAGAAGGATTGGGAAGAATGATTAAAGCTCATCTAGCTGAAAGAAAGCTACAGGGGTTAAAACTGTGGGGTCCTCAGCTGCCTCTCATGCATCAACAGTTCGTTGATGATATCCTCCTATTCGGCATGGCAACGCTACAGGAATGCAAAGCGATCATCAATATTCCAGACATCTTCAAGGCTGCTTCAGGTACGGAAATCAATAATGATAAATCAAATGTTTATTTCTTCAATTGTAATGTTCACATTCAAAATTTCTTAACAAGAACCCTGCGATTCCATAAGGGGACTTTGCCTATGAAATATTTAGGCATGCATCTAAACTCTGGTCCCATTAGACAAGCAGATTGGCAAGATCTTATAAACAGAGTAGAGAAACGAATCCAGAATTGGGCATTTAGAGCCTTGAACGCACCTGGACGCTTAATTCTATTGAAATCGGTAATTCAAGCATTACCAATCTACCAATTTTCAGGCAGAGCGTGTCTGAAAGGTATCTGCTCGGCCTTGGTATCCATGTTTAGCAGATTTCTTTGGCAGGGAGCGCAAGATAAAAGGAAATGGGCATTGATATCGTGGGATAAATTAATAAAATTAAAAATAGCAGGCGGGATCAGCCTGCGAGACCCTTTCATTTTGAACACTGTACTCGGTGCTAAGTTATGGTGGCGCTGGCTAATGGGAGGGCCGGACCTATGGAAGCACATTTGGCAAACAAAATATGACATGCCACACACAGTCTCTGGCAGATTGAAAATCGACAGAGTGCCAAAAGGTTCTTCAATTTGGAACTTGGCTACAACAAATAGACATTTAATCAGAATGCACAGCTTTTGGGAGATAAGGGACGGCAGAACAACCCTTTTTTGGGAGGAATCCTGGCAACAGAGAGAAAAACTATTCACTTGATTAGATTTGGGGGAAATCTTTTTGTTTACAAACACACCAGCTCATCGTTTAGTACAGCATTACTGGTGTACAAACAATAATGATGCCTGGAGGACGTGGAAAGATAAAAATGGATGGGAGGCAGCCCCACCTACACAACAATGGGACAATTTCACCAAAGAACTGAAAACAAGGAAACTCAGACGAGTTACAGGATCCGATATATTGAGATGGGGATATACAACAAAAGGACAGTTTACAATTAAAGAAGGGTACTACATCCACTCACAACAAATTAACCAAATTGCCCAGCCACTGTGGAAAAAGATTTGGGCACTAAAACATTGGCCTAAAGTAGAATACTTTCTATGGATTTTAAGCCATAAGTGGATCCTGACATGGGAGAATCTACAGAAAAGGGGTATGATAGGACCATCATATTGTGTGCTTTGTCATGCAGATAATGAAACCACTGAACATCTTCTCAATACTTGTCCGGCGATACAATCGATATGGAGAGATTTGGAGCTCCTGTTTCGCCAAACGGACAAAAATAATGCTAGTATTGTCGAAACGATTATCAACTGGAGGAAAGGACGATATCGCTGCCAAGTAATTAATCGAGCATGGTCACTTTCATTAGGCTTCCTCTTATGGAATATATGGAAAGAAAGAAATCAGCGTATCTTCCAAGATACAGTCCAAACCCTGCAGCATATATGGCACCGTACTATTGAAAACATTCGTGAAACCATCCTTGTTGAAAGATGGTCTGATGAGGACTGGAAAGCAGTGGGCATAGAAGCCTATATTTTACAACAACTCAACCTACAACCTCAAATGCTATATAAAGGATTATGGAAATATAAACCCCCTGAACACACTATTGAGGAACATTGGTCACCTCCACAACCAGGTTTCATTAAACTCAATTATGATGGAGCTTCTAAAGGTAACCTGGGTCAAGCTGGAGCAGGAGGGATTTTTCGCAACTCCCAAGGAACAGTTTGCCGATTTTATGCACTGGAATTGGGCCATGCCACAAACAATGAAGCAGAGCTTATGGCGGTCAAGCAGGGCCTCATTATAGCTATCAGAGAACAATATCACAGAATTATAGTGGAAGGGGATTCAGCCATGGTAACTGGAGTTCTTCAGAAGTTGCAACAAGGTACCCCTTGGGAGAAAATCACCAAAAGTTGGAGGACAGCCGCTCTTATGGAAGAGGTAAGTCAATTGTTGAAGAAGGTACCATATTTACTCCCTAGCCACATCAAAAGAAAAGGCAATGCGGCAGCAGATTTCTTGGCCACTTGGGGATGTCAGAATACAGAGCGTTCCATTGATGCTTGCCCACGACAAGCAATCTGGGATGTGGAGTTACACACACTGCAACTGATTGTCAACAAAGATCTTCAACCCCAATCATGATCCACTGCCAATTTATATCAAAAGAAGTAGCGCTCAATTGTGCTATATATCAGCAGCTTGAACATGGTGCAGCAGTAGGACAGCTAGTTAATGCGTTATATAGGATAAAAAGACAATTTCAATTTTGGCAAGCCTTCAAAGCACTTAGACAGCTAACAGACCTGGTTTCCTACGGGCAGGTTGAGGCCAAATTAAAAATATTTAAATGTAGTCGGTTCTGCATAAATAAATAGAAAATAGCAAGGTACCACCTAATTTACAAAAAAAGAAAAAGAAAAACATAAATATTTTATAAAAGTATTTATAAAAACTTTGAAATTTAGATTGATTGAATTATGTTTTAGTGATCAATTGAGGAAGTTTATTTTAATTGATTCTTTGCACATCCTTTGTTATTCCAAGCTTGATCTGTATTGATTTTTCTCCCATGTCAATACAAAAATATGTCATCTACAGTGATGAAGAAAGTTGAAGCATGTGGACCATTATTCATCTTAATTATTCGTCGGTCTCACTTTGAGAAATATCTCGGTGAACACCTTAACTTCCACTAAAGGAGGAGCATGCATTTATTAGAGTCTTGATGATAATGAAAATAGAGAGTTAAAAATGAATAAATTTAATTTTGATTTATATTATATCATTTAAAATAATTAAAACTAAAATTTTAATCAATTAAATAATTTAAAATTTTATTCTCATCTATGTTCTCATTCATTATTTATGGCTAATTTACCAAATACATGAGACTATTATATCATTTAAAATAATTAGAACTAAAATTTTAATCAATTAAATAATTTAAAATTGTATTCTCATATATGTTCTCATTCATTATTTATGGCTCATTCACCAAACACATGAGACTATTAGAAAAGTACAAGCATCACCCATCAATCTTTCTTAATCACTTGGGGAGGGGTTTTCACTGGAACAACATTGAAATTTCTTCAACCCATCTTTTAATTCATGGGTAGGGGCCCAATTTTTAGGTCCCATGGAAACAAGAGCGGTCCTTAAGGTGGGTACACGACTAATATCTAACCCCATATATATATATGCATTAATTATTTACAAACTCACATTCTTTATTTATTGGGGACTAGGCGAGGGATGATATTTTATACATTCTTTATTTATTGGGGACGAGGTGTGTTGGCACAGGGGCAGACCCAAGGTTCATTCCAAGAGTGCACCTACAAGCCCTAGCTACTGCCCCTTTCGTCAACACCTGCGAAGCAGATGTAGTCTCACTCGAAGCAGCTATGAGGGGGTTGCAGGACAAAGATGTCTACAACCAACGGAATGTCAAGTGGATCAAGTACAACAACAACTCCATATGCATCAAGACTTATCAACTAGATCTATCCTGCACAATTATAGATCTGATATAATACAATAATGCAATTAACCATATAACAACAACATAGATCAAAGCATCAATCACACACACAACACAAGGTATACATGGTTCACCCTCTCTCTAGGGCTACGTCCACAAAACTACGCTTATAATATATAAAGATAAAGACTACATTTCTGATCAGCGCTCTTAGGAAGTAGATCTTCTCTCTTCTTTTCT
Organism: Picea abies; assembly: GCA_900067695.1. Taxonomy (NCBI): domain Eukaryota; kingdom Viridiplantae; phylum Streptophyta; class Pinopsida; order Pinales; family Pinaceae; genus Picea; species Picea abies. Next base: position 21,566 of record CBVK0100097976.1, read on the forward strand.
CTTCCTCTACCATCCTACGCACCCAGCTGCAGGATGTGATGCTCACACCCAGCTGAAGATCTTACAATACCAGGAAGCTTTCGCTCTCATAGTACAATAATCTCTCAATGAACAATACTCAATATTAATGCCCAACAATAGTACCAACCCGACCTAGGTCCTCTCGACCTCTATTTATACATTATAATACCTCACTGACAGCCTTAGGTCGAAACCTAGGTGTCAAAACCCTAATTATCAAAACCCTAGGTGTCTAAAACCCTAGGTCAACTTGACCCACTTTTCCCGAGCTTTGCCAACCTGTCTCTGCTTTCTTTCTACGTGGTGGTGACGGTGGATTTCCCTGATTTCTGAGTTGTCCTTGACCCATATCCCTTGTTGATCTGTCATCCTTGATCTCCTCATCTAACGACTAGCTTTCCCGTACTTCGCTCAGGATTTTCTGCTCTTTTTCTTACTTCGACCCAGTGACAATCATTGTGTCTTCCGTGCATTTCGTGTTTGACCTTTTATTCCTTGATTTTATATTGCTTCCATATCTAAGGGCCAATAGGTCCCCAACACTCACATGTGACTCATCCCGAGGCACTTCAGATATGATCTTTCTATTTTACTTCAACTTTGTACTACGTAGTGCAGTATTTGCTTTCTGCTTTGTGTCGCTTCCCTTCCCTTGTGCAGACTATTTTTTCTGTGTCTGGTACCCTGTTTCAACTGCACCTGGTACCTAGACCCTTCTCCTTTTGTCTTTACTGAGACTCACGAGGCAGCTGGTTGTCATAGTACAACTTCAGCCGACTCCCGTTCACCAATCCTTCCATCCACTCTCTATTCAATGTCTTCAACTGCGCAAATCATCCTTTTTGTAACATAGGCGATCTCATATGGTCCAAGCCAATGCATCCTAAAATCCCCTGGGTGTCTTATGAACTTACTGTCATACACCAGTACTAAGTCACCTTGCTTGAATGTCTTCTTCTTGATGTGCCTTTCGTGATATGCCTTCTCTCGTTCTTTCTGAACCTGTTGGTGGAATCCTGCAATGAATCGGTCTTCCTGCAATTCAATCAACTGTGCTAGCCTCTCCTGTACAACACCAGTATCATCCATGTCTGTAAATGCAGTGATTCTTAAGATTGGTACCAAGTGTTCCATCAAGACAACAACTTCAAGGACGTAAACCAACTTGAAAGGGGTTTGCATTGTTAATTTCTTGCAAGTGGTTCAATAAGCCTAGAGTACTGTTAGTACTCTTAAATCCCAGTCATCCCTATTCACACTGCAAACCTTCGTCAATGTTGTCTCCAAGATCTTGTTGAATGCTTCAACCATTCCATTTGCTTGTGAATGGTAAGGTGTACTCTTCTGACGGTGAACTATAAATTCTTCAATGAGCGCTTTCACTGTCTTATTGATGAAATGGGTGCCTTGATCACTCATAAGGGTCTTAGGGCATCCAAATCTGGTTATTATGTCATCAAATATAAAGCACGCAACTGTAGTTGCACTACACTCCTTGACTTCTCTTGCTTCGGCCCATCTGGTTAAGTATTCAGTCGCAGTGATGATGTACCTTGCTCCTATGCGCTTCCCTGGTGGGTTTATAGGTCCCATGAAGTTAATGGCCCATTTTTCAAATGCTTGTAGGGTCATCTGCGGTGCTAATGGAATTTCATCTCTTCGGGATGGTTTTCCAACTCTCTGACATATATCACAAGCTCTAGCATAATCCTTAGAATCTTTGTGTAAGGTAGGCCACCAAAGGCCAGCTCGCAGGACCTTCTGCGTAATTGCTTTCCCGGCATAATGTCCTCCTGCGATGCCTTCATGGGCTTCTGCGAGGATCAGTAGGTGCTCTACCTCCATAACACATATTCTTAGTATCTCATCAGGTCCCATCTTGTATAGCTAACCAACTATCAGTGAAAAGTCTGCAGCGCGCACCATGAGTTGTTTCTTCTGGGGAATTGTATACTCACTAGGTGTTATCCTTGTTGTCAGGAACTGGACGAAGATGACGAAGTGGTCATCAATCTTTCTAATGATGAGCAGTTGTGCATTTGGTAGTGTATCCTCCAAACTGGTGGGTTCTTCTCCATGTTCCAACCTTGACAAGTGGTCAGGGCCCTTGTTCATTCTTCCTGGCTTAACTATGATCTCAAAATCATATTCCTGAAATAGCAGGAGCCATCTGCATATCTGCCCCCCCAACACTGGTTTATTGACTAGGTATTTCAGCGTGGAGTGATATGTGAACATTTTAAAGTGTCCTCCCAATAAGTAGTGGCAGAATTTTTATAGTGCATATACCATGGCTAATCCTTCTCTCTCTGAGGTGGTGTAGTTAACTTCTGTTGTAAATAACTTCCTGTTAGCAAAGGCTAACGGGTGATCAATGTCTCTTGTTCCTAGTTGTGCCAATACTTCTCCTAGTGCAATAGAGGATGCATCGACGTGCACATGAAACTCCTTGCTCCAATCTGGAAAAACCAGAATGGGCATAGTGACCATCTTCTGTTTCAATGTGTCGAAGCTCTGCTGGCATTCATCTTTCCACCCAAACTGGTAGTCCTTCTTCAACAACTTCTCCATTGGTACTGTAATTTGGGCATAGCCTTTAATGAATTTCTTGTAATAGCCAGTGTGTCCAAGTGCAGTACGCAGTTGTTTAACTGAAGTAGGAGGTGGAAAATCAACTATATCTGCAACTTTAGATGGATCAACCAACAATCCCTGCTTGCATACAATTTGGCCTAATAATACTCCAAATGGTGAGAAGAAGATGCACTTCTTCAAATTTAAAGTAATTTGACACTGCCTGCATTTATCCAACATTAGCCTTAGGCATTCAATATGGTTTTTCAACAAACTAAATACAATCCAGTCATCAAAATATGCTTCTAAAAATTTATGCAAAAATTCTTTGAACGCTTCGACCACCACCTTGGAAAATATGGTTGGGGCATTCTTCAGTCCAAATGGAATTACTGTGTATTGAAAGGATCCCCATTATGTGGAAAACATGGTCTTATGGCGGTCCTCCTTGGCAATCTGGATCTGATGGTATCCTGAAAATCCATCTGTAAAAGAATATACCTCTTGGCCTCCCACGTTGTCTAATACTTCATCAATGAATGGTGTAGGGAAAGGGTCGTGCATACAAACATCGCTCAATTTCCTGAGGTCCACACATATTCTAATTTCTCTTGTCTTCTTGTCTTGTACCACCATAGGGATGATCCATTCTGATTCTTCGACAGGTTCAATAATCCCTGCTTCCAGCATTCTATCGAGCTCAATCTTCACTTTTTCCTTGTATTTCAGATTCAATATGTAGGGTCTTTGTTTGAATGGCTTCACATCTGGTTTCAAAGGTATTCTCATCTCTCCCATAGGTCCTTTGATTCCCTTCATATTAGTGAACTTGGTTGGAAACAAGTCTTGATATTTGTGCAATAATTCTATAATCTTTTCAATGGTAGAAACATCCCAATAATCTTCGACATTAGCAAGCTTTGGTGTCTCCTCTGTTCCAATATTGACCTTTCTGATCTTGATTGGCTATCTAATAAATGGTAATTCAACTCCTGTTCCCTCCACATCTCTTTGGCCTTTTGTCTCCGCGATCTTGACCTTCCTCGGGTCATCTTTGTCATCTGCATGGATGTTATAACAAGTCTGCAATTTCTGGAGAGGTGCACTCCATTCATCCTCCTCTTGTTCCATAGGGAGGCTAGATGCCTCTTCGAATACCTTATGCCTCACAATATGTAGTGCTTGGTCTACTAAAGGATATTCACTTTCAAATAAAAAGGTGGTAATTTTTTTTTGAATCATACCTTCCTAATCTGTGTTGATGAGGCGCAGTTCCGCTTGAAGGTACCAGTTGATAGGGGTTGTATCTAGCATGTTAATGAATCTGTGCACCAATTTTTCTCGAGGAATATCACTCCAGGCCTCTTCACAGCTTCGCGCATGGTCCTTTGGGCAGCTTGGACTAGTATACCTTACTTCGCAGCTTACTGCTTGTGCTGAAAACCATGCTGTCATCAAGGTTTGACATTATGTCAAGTCTATGATTTTTCTTTTGTGCATCCCCCACCATCTTGTTGGTGTAGATTTCAGGGGCTTATCCATTGCCAACAATCATTGTTGTGCTGGTACACTTGTTTCAAAATATGAAAGGAAGGTTTCTAGGGAGTTCAGGCCATCAAATGTGGGTAACTTACTCACTGTTATGCCGATCCAATAAACTTCTCTGGTTAATCTAGCACATCTTTTGGTAGAGATTTCATACATCTGGTTCTACCAGTTCTCCAGCGCTTCTTTCGATTCTGATGAACATGCGTTGTCACTTCGCCAGCTCAGATTCCCATCGGCTGTAGGATTGATATAATCTTGTTGTCTGGGTGTTAGTTTGTAGATGTTTTCCAATTCGTATGCATGGTCCTCTTCTCTGATGGGATCTGTGTAACACTGACCCTCATATGGATCTAAAGGTGCAATGACCCTAAGGCCATCTCTTTCAAAGGTCATACATCTTTTCTTCAAATAAACGACAATAGAGTTTTCAAAGTCCTAATTGATTCCAAGCAATGCAGGGTAAGAGCATCTATCATCAACAATTTCAATTACCTCAAAATCTGCAAAGGTTCTAACTCCATCGATGTCCACTGGGACATGCTCCAATCGTCCAAATGGGCTGACAACTTGCTGATTAGCCATGCAAAGTCTGATAGGGGAATATATCAACATGGGTTTTCCCATTAGTTCCCAAGTTTGCTTCGTCATGACATTGACCTCCGATCCTAAGTCGAGGACCACATAGTCTATATCATATTCTCCTATTTGAGCATTCAGGTGTAATTCTTTATTTGTTCTTCTCTTCTTGCCAATTTGGTGTACTATCTTATTTAGTAAGGGGTCTATCTTCCCTAGCTCATACTGCCTGATTAAGTTCTGTAGTTCTTGCACAACGTTCCCATCCTGAGTTAACTTAAGACAAGTGTACACAAATTTGATGAGTTTACTTAACTCTTTTCCTTCTTTATGCACAGTCGACTGGTCAAATGCCTGAGGCATTACATACTCTTTTATTTTCGGTCGGGATTTTGATGAGGACCCTTGGTCTCTCTTGAACTTCTATCTTGCTTCCTCGAAGATTTGTCTTTCTTTCTTTGCATCAAAATCTTGAGTCTTCTCCGCAACTTTCCTGATACCTGAATCTTCTATGATATTTCTTTGGATTGTTCTATCCTCTCCTGTAGCAGCGCCTCCTTGAGCAATAACAGACTCTAGGGTTTGTTCTGCATGGCTCAACATATATCAGTTGTACTTGAGGGTTCTATTAGGGTCCTCGTCTTTCCTGAAGCTTGGCTAGCAACACAGGGCAATCTTCAATAACATGCTCGAAGGAGTTGCAATAACTACAGGTGGTGCAAGGGTTATGACAGTCCCTCACTAGAAGTCCTGGCTGCGTGCAGTTGTAATAGATTATTTGTCCTCGACCTCGACCCATACCTCGTCCTCATCCTCATCCTCTGTGCAGTGTCCCCAAGGCGAGCCCCGTTACAGATCATGATATATGCAATGAATTGTAAATGTGTTCTATAGGCTGGTGAGCCAAGTTTTGTATAAGCTGGAAGGATTATGAGTTTGTTAGGCCAGGGATCCTAAGTGTTGAAGGCCAGGAGCCTGCTGATGTACTTGTATGTATGCAGAATATTTAATAAAATATAAACACCGCCAGATGCAGACCGACCACGATGAATGAGTGAAGGGGGACTGAGCGTCCACAGAGTGGGCAAGGAATTAGGGGCTGGAAGGTGGGAAAGGGGCTGAGTGTTGAGCCTAGGGGCTAAGCCTAGGGGTCTTATGCTTGGAATAATATTTTAATATTATTTCCAAAAAGAGCCATGTGCATATTATTTTATCCTAAGTTCCTGGCAAGGGGGGGATGTGCAAAGGGGATGCACGCTGTGGAAACGCATGCAGTTCCCAGGGTGACAAGTGTCAACCCTGGTGCATGCAAATATAATCACCAAGATGAACCGCGTGAGGGGATTTTTTCCATTCGGAACCGAACCTCTGAGCGTGGAGCTGGTATGACCTCTGCAAGAATACCCTGGTTCATCCCTGAAAGCGGAAAAATCCTGTGTGGACTTCTGAAATACCCTGGTACAACTCCTGTCTGAACAGTTAGAACCTGTGTTGACCCTGCATGGATTGTTTGTCACGCGTTCCTGAGAACCCAAGTGTGATTCTATTCCGTGTTGTCGGATTGAGAAATAAGAAGTGACCTGCCATTATTGAACCAGATAGAAAGCTCGTGTTCGTTTTCCCGATTGGCTGTTGTGGCCATGCAGTGCTTGTCTGTGTGTGGCATACTGGCCAGAGTAAGCCTATGCTGAGCTTGTGTATGACATCTCTCCAGGTGAGGGAGGTGGTTGTTGTTGGAAGAGGAAGGTTGTCAGGCCTGCAAGAAACTCTTTCCAAGTGAAAGAGTTTGCTGGGAAGTGTTTTATTCCAGAGAGTGTCCAGCACTAGCTACGGGCTCTGAGACTTCCTGATCCGGCCTGTTGCCGAGACCTAGAGGGGGAGGTTAGCACCGATGGACTGTGCGTGTGAAGGTGTATACTCCCGGGCGGAACAAGCATGTGGGGAATGAAGGTCTGGTAGTAGTGGGCGTAAGATGGCATCTTTGGGAAGAATCCTTCCAGATATTTCTATGCTGTCTTCCCTGTAACCTCAGCCTAGCCTAGGATTCCTTGCCTTGGGGTGGGGCTCGGTCCCAGCTCGGGGGTGACCCACTATTGAGCTGATGAACAATGTGGTCTAAGGCTGGGAGGTTCGTGGAAGGTCTGCACTTGGTCGATGATTTCTACAGCTGTTAAAAGATAAGTATTTGAATTATGCTTTAATCATGTTGTGCACGACCGTGCTGTTTATGTATCATGTTTTCCACTCTGTAAATGAATTACTGTTGACTACTATGGCTTGTTTAATTATAGTAGTAACTTATATATTTTACTCTGAGATTTAAGTGTGTTTAATTGTGTTAAATGCATGTGGAGTATATATTGGACTGCATGTGTAATATAAATCAAACTTAAGTGTATACCGATTGTTATATTGCGCGTTATAAGCCTCAGTCTAGCAAAAAGGTACACTACAAAGTGGTATCAGAGCCAAGGTTTCGACACTGAGCTTAGATGGGCCAGTGGAGTGGTCTTTGGACCGAAAATGTGAAGAGAAATTGGGCCTGGAATGGCCAATTTTGGACGTTGGTTTGTTCCAGTGTGTCAAGTAGTTTCTTGACCGCGCTCACAAGCTCAGGAGGTTTAGCGGTGCAGTGAAACTGCAGACGAGGTGGTCTACGGCCACGGGGAGACAGGTCTCTACGCCGGTGGTGTTAGAACCATAGGATCTGTTCAGGAGGGAAGGCGAACCCTTGTAACCGTCAGATCTGGAGAATGTACACAAGGTTTAAAGCCTTTGGATACTACACAGGAGGTTATGGCCACACTAGGAGTTTAAAATCGGGAGGATCGTGAGTCATAAGATCACTGTGGGATTACCCGTCAACCGTCCGAGTTGAAAGAAATTGCACAGGGTTTAAGTCCTCATGGGTAGAGGAGAAGTCCCGGAGAGGCGTCGGGATATTGGAGTCATCGGGGTTTTAGAAGTCAAGAGAACTGAGACCTTGTGAGTCTCGAAACACCGAAGAAATCATAGCTGTGAATCTTGAGTGGACGCGTGTCAGAAATTCAAAGAGAGTTGGAAATCGGCGTATCGGGGATCCTGAGGACAGGATAACCTTGCAACTTGAAATTGTGAAATGCAATATCCTGACAGGCCAAGAAATAGTGTGGGGCCACGACAGAGTCTATGAAGCGAACGCGTGGCAGCAATCGGAGTCATCGGGGAAAGTCCCGATAGCAGAGTCATCCATCGGAAATAGGAATTTGAGAAATCGGGAATCGCGGGGACAAGGAGTCCATGCGTTGTGAAACTCCGAACCCCGAAACCTCGATCAGTGGTTTGATTACGGTCACAAGGTAGAGGTCACATGGACCTCGACATAGCCGAGGGGGCTAAGGCAAGGGCGCATCGGGAAATCGGGGATCAGGAGTTCATGAGGGCAGGAACTCATGTCGTCGGGGATCACGAAACCCCGATACCCGAAACTTCAATTGGGAACTGTGCCACGTGGACACGTGGAGTTGTACCGCGTGCCAAGGGGACCCGATGACGTCGTTGAAAATGACGTGGATCCTCATGAACTTGCAACGTGTCACCGTGGTAGTGGGCGACAACTGTGCTGTGGACCCGTAGGGAAGAGTGAGTCAGAATTTTGGAAGTCAGGGTTTGGAGAACAAAGCGAGTCTGAAAGCCTCGTGGGCCGAGACCCCGAAACTTGAAGTCTCGAAATGTGAGATCGGAAGAGCGGTTCAGCAGGAATGCCGAGACCGATCTCGTATGCC